>RXON01002674.1:0-118456 GCA_009667805.1 Leptobrachium leishanense
ATCAGACCATGTGTCATATGCAGGGTACACCGCCCTCGCCACTGCTGCCCATGCGTCTGTCTTACGGGTCTTGTCCTTATTAGGGATGAGCTGTTCGGTTCGGACGGTTCGGAGTTCAAACCGAACTTTGGTTGTTCGAAAGTTTCGCAAACTTCGAACTTTTTGGGTGTGTTCGGTTCGAGTTCGCAAAAATAAAGAAATTTTGAAAAAAGTATAGAAAATGCTTAAAAAAATACTAAAAAATCTAGAATTAAAGAGACTTTTTACTGCAGAATATTATAAGCAATGGTTTATTAGATATTAAATTAAAAACTAATGTGTACGTGCAAAGATTCTCAACTCTGAATGACCTGTGTTTTTCAAACGTCATAACAGGTGTTTTTAGTCTTGTCTAATCAATTTGATACATTGTAGACTATACTGAGGGGGTGGGGTGGTGTCTGCTTCTGATTGAGATTTGAGAAGTGTTAATTTCCCTCCTAAAACTTCTAATATGCTCTATTTCACCGCCGTGTGCTCAGATCATTTTTACCGCTTTCGCTCATGTTTAAACGCGATTTTGAAGCCACATTTTGTTAAATGATCGACATGTTAGATATCGTCCTTTTCGGCAGACTCCGCAGATTCATAATATATCATTTTTATATGTATACGTCCTGTGCTGGCTGTATATTATGAAAAAATGCAATAAAAATTGAATTTTTAATCATCTGCAGTGTGTAAAGTGTTGTTTTTTTCACATTTTAGCACATGAGCGTTTGCGGTTATGTTTTCTATGGGGGTGCGCTTGTACAAAAATTAGAAATGGGGACTTGTTACATTTTGTGGGGGGAATTACGTGATTTATAGCAAACACACCCCATAGAAAAAAATCATTAGTGCATCATCGTTCACATTATAATTGCAATGTGAACAATATTGCTGCATTAATAAAAATATCACACAAAAGAAAATACATGTTTTTATTTTCTTTTTTCTTTTTTTTACTTTATACCTGGTCATGTTGGGTATCATTCGAAAGGCCATGCTCAGGCCTTTCGATTGACACCCTCCATGACCCACTAGATGCCTGGAGATATCGGGGTTCAAATGAACCCCCTATCTCCACCAGGGGATTGGCCTGGGCAATATATATACGCATGATGTGAGCTGGCCTGGGCAATATATATATAAACGCATGATGAAAATTTGCAAAGGATAAGGCACGCAAAGTGAAATTTTGATGTGTCTGAAATTGAAATTTACGTGACAACTTTTATTTATTTTTTTCGTTAATTTAAGTTTGTTCAATACAGTTAATTTAAAATGGTTTAATACAGTTTATTTATATTTATTTTACCTTTACTATTGGTGCTTTTCAAACTTTATTCTTAAGTAAAAAGAGATTTAGCAGTCTCATCTTGTGTGTTTTTATAATGTTCGCTGGCAGTGTCCCACAATTCAGGGTGCACCCCCACTTCAGTGATAATTCGCTCCACGTCCATGTCACCTGCCGGGTCCACAAAACACTTCCCAGCGACACAAAACAGTCCCCAGCGTCCAGAATACTCCAGCCACCCCGGAAGTTTCTGCAGTCTGGACGTTATGTGTAGGCCGCAAAACAGGTGCGTCTGACGTCTCCTCCTCACGCACACAGGCCGCTAGGCGGACGCAGCGCACTCTGTGTGGCCGTTTTAGGGGTTGTACGTTCTTGCCTGCCTTGCGTCCGTGGGCCGCGGCCGTTGTGCGTCCGCAGTTCAGTGCGGACGTACTTTGTGTGTCGGGCTCCAATGGACTTTCTGTCATGCTATCACGGATGTACTTTTGGGCGCCATCACGGACGTGAACACTACTTTCGTCTGACCCAAGCCTAAAACCTCACAGCATAAAAAATAACAACAGATAATCTGTCAAAATCCAAATAACATTGCAGTACAGTATTCACATATAAATCTAAAATAATTCTAAAATCAAAATAAAGTGCAATCAACAAAAAAGTGCTGTAAAACTGCAACCCACTTAAATTATAATAAAGTGGTGCTATTATAATGCTGCAGCAAATGCCTTGATGTTCTCACAAGGATATTTCATACATCAAACCATATTGAAATGAAAATGTTGCACAATCAAAAGGAAAAAAAGGACCTGCAACAATAAATAAACCTGAAAAAAAAGAAACAATAGTCCATAGTGAGTAAGAGTGACATTACATACTCAACACATAACCCAAGGAGCTCGAAAGCACTGTTTGGAAGTTGCAACAACGATGACAGCCAAGCGAAAGTGAGAGTGTTATGCCAATGGATTGCTGTGGGCTGCTAAAACTATAAGGTTTTCATTTTGTTTTTTAGTTATTTTAATAAATATTCTAAATGTGGACATCTGACTCTGCTATATTTGTGAAGGAACATAGAGGATCCTATTTCCCCAGGGGTCTGATCCTCCCCAGAGCTCAATTGTTTGAAGAGCATAGCTACTCATTCGTTGTGAGTGGTTTTAGGCCTTTGGTTGTTTTCTTTGATTTATACAGGACCAGATTTGCATCTCAGGAGCTTGTAGGCACAGAATTTTGGAGCCCCCCCCCCAGAAACTGAAAAACTGTTTCTCTGCACTCAAATTTTAAATGGGGCATAATCTGTTGAGTTAGTGCAGTGGCATTGTATGTTTTATATGTTAAAGCATATATTGCCTCAGCTGTAGAACAGAGAAACAAAATATAATTTTGCATTGAATTTTTTTATTTTTACACATTACATGGTCATGTTTGGTATCACAGTAAAGACCAGACTCTGACCTTTCCAATTACACCTCACTTAACCTTGTGCTTTGTACAATTCAGAGATGCGGGTTCCAAAGTCCCCCTGCCTCTCCTCACTGCAGTGCCATGGTCTAGCTCAGTGTTTCCCAAACCTGTCCTCGGGACCCTCCGCCTCGCCAGGTTTGCCAGATATCTGAAGCACAGCACAGGTGATATGATTTGCTGCTCAGTGATTGCAGGATTCTGTCTGCTTTTCCCTAAAAGTGATCTGCAAAATCTGGGCTGGTTGAGGGTCCCGAGGACAGGTTTGGGAAACACTGGTCTAGGTTGTCGAAGAAACAATGCATTGCATCATCAGCTCCACACTTGCTGACAGTGTGGGAAATTAGAAGGTGAGTTAGTGTAGCATCACTGTTCACTTTATAATTGTAAATTGAATGATAGTGCTGGATTAGAAAAAAATGAAAACCATATTATTTTATGTGTTATTTTATTTTTATATAAGTTGAACCTGATTATATTTGGTATCACTGGAAAGGACATAATCTGGTCTTTCCAATGTTAACTCATATGTCCCTCTAACTTTCAGGACTCCAGAGATATACATGTCTATTCATAGAAAGGTGAAACTCAGGAGAATGACTGGAAAAGTGAAAATTCTAGGTCAAAATAAATTCTCCCATTTATCTCACTTTCCAAATCTGCTAAATGGTCTACATTGTTCTCTTCTCCTGCCAATACTCCTGCTTTTCACCTTTCTCTGAATAACCCGGATAGAAATTTGTAAAAAAAAAAAATGTTTCTTTTTTTTTTACAGAGCAAGTCGCCCCCATGTGGCAGGCGCTTGTAGCACATGCCTACTCTGCCTAGTTATAAACCTGGCCTTGTTACTATATTATCATATATATAAATATATTTATTTTATTTGTGAGATATTGTTAACAGTAACTGCGTCCCAGCCTAATACATTTGTTTGTGACTCACCCTTCCTAATGATGCATACAGTACTTCATCAGTGAGTCAGCAATCTCCGAGTAGCTGCAGAGTAAGGCTAGGGTCAGACGAAAGCATTTTTCCCCGCGAATGTGAAAAAGTGCGTCCGAACGCATAGACGTATTTTTTCACAGAATGCGTAATAACGGTCAGACGATGCGCATTGTCTGTCGTGATCTTGTACTGATCGTCAATAAAACTCTTTTTGCGTCTGGACGTTTTGTAGGCTGGACATTAGCAGCGTCTGACATCTCCTAATCACGCAAACACTCCGCTATGTCGCAGCCGCGCACTCAGTACGTCAGTACTAGCGGTTCAGTGTTGTCAGAAAAATGCGTTCAAATTCCACTTGCGTTTGCACGGCCGGACTTTTGTGCGGCCGTACATCGTATATTGGCCGTCATTGCCCGTCATCTGCTGCTAGTGCGGCCGTAATTATGTGCGCCAGAACGCACGTTAAAAGTGCGCTGGTCTGACCCCAGCCTAAAGGAGAACAACTTGAACTGCAGCTATCTCGTTCTCACATGTCTCTGTTCTTTGGAATAAGGCTGGGGTCAGACGAGCGTGATTTCTACGGACTGTACGTCCGTGCAGTACGGACATCGTCAGTACGGAAGACGCAGTAGTGGTCACACAGTCCGTGATCACGTCAGTGATCACGTCCGTGATTAGTGACGGATCAATATAAAAAGTGAAATGTGAGAAACCAAATTTATTGCAGATGAAAAAACCAAGGGAAGGGGTATAAAAAGCCATTTTGGGGAAGGTGGAATTTTCCAAAGATGGATGCAGTGCAAGTATTCGTCTTTGCTGCAACGGGGTACCTGTACCTGAAGAACAAGCGTAAACGGCGATTATGGGTTCATCCCATAAACGCTGCCAGACCCACGCATGGCCACTTTCTCACGCTCTACAGGCCACTGCGAGAGAGGGACCCGACGAAGTTCTACAACTACCTGCGGATGTCCATCCCCTCCTTTGACGAATTGTTGTCGAAGGTACGTGAGCCGTTGATGAAGAGGGACACCAATATGAGGGACCCCATTCCACCCGAGGAGATGCTGGTCATCACGTTGCGGTAAGTAACAGCAAACACCAGCATTCATATTGTCGGTGCCAGCCAGCAGAGATGTGCTCGAAGTCCAGAGCCCCCATTTTCGGTATGTTGTGATATGCCCACCAGCCCATTTGCACAAGCATACCCACACACATTGCATAATATCACACATACTCAATAATGAATGACACAGACAACAGTGACAGCAACTTAAATCTTTTATCCATAAGAAATGGTAATAAAATAAAATAACATTAACATACCATGTGTTGCTGAACATAACATAAATCAAACATAAAATAAAGAGTCCACGAACATGTGGCAAACAACAATGCAGAGCATAAAACAAGTGCATGAGCACGAAACAAACTACAAATCCTCATAATGAGGAGCATCCTCATAATAGGGATCGGGCATGTAACCTTGGTATGCAGGCTGATAGGGTGGTTGTGACCTGTCACCAGGGGACATGGGTTGGTGTGGAGGCTCCGGACGCCGGTAATAATCACCAGCATATTGTGCCCTGGGAGGCACAGGTGGTACTGCAGGCTGGGTCAGGATGCTGTGTATGGTGTCCAATGTTCTTCTGCGGTACTCCAGCTTCTGAGCCAGGGTCATCTGGTGCAACATGGGGAGACACGAATGATGGAATGTCATGTCATCGTCATCCCAGAACCTGCAGCGTGGAGGTGTTGGTGGTGGTGGTGGTGGATGGTTAGCATCCATGAATGTCACCATGGCACGCTCAAATGCACCAGCCGGTGCCCTTCTCCTTTTCTGCGCCGGCCTGGTGGTGTCAGCCCTTGCAGTAGGCAGCTCCTCGGCAGCGGTCTCCTCCTCCTGCGAGTCTGCTCCGGCCTCTTCCGTCTCTTGTGAGCAGGTGGCAGTGGCACATGGCTGCACGTGTTGCTGTGCCCTGGATGTGGATGGTAGATCCATGCTGCCCACCATAGGTCTTGGTTCCAGGGTCCGTTGCAGGAATGACAGCTGCTCAGCATAAATATAACTGCTGCCCCTCCTCGCCGCTGATCCCGAGCGTGCCGCTTCCGCATCTTTTTTGAGGACCCTTGTATAGTTGTCCCTGACTGTCCTCCATTTTGCGATGACTTCATGTGCTGCAAAACAGAAGAATGATATTAGGTGCGACTCACGGAATCTGATCATAACACACATTTATTTCTCCTTTTTTGATAGGTATCTTGCCAGTGGATGCAGTCTGCAGGACCTGCATTATAATTTCCGCGTTGGCAGATCTACAGCTGGGGAGATCGTCCGCAAGGTGTGCCAGACAATTTGGGACACGATGAGGGAAGAATGTTTGCCAACACCCACAGATGCGGCATGGGCGCAAATTGCTGCAACATTTTTGGAGCGAGCAAACTTTCCAAATTGCCTGGGAGCCATGGATGGCAAACATGTGCGCATAGTGAAGCCACTGCAGAGTGGCTCACTGTATCACAATTATAAACATTATTTTTCCATTGGCATAATGGCAGTGGCAGATGCCAACTATAATTTTGTTTGTGTGGATGTGGGGTCATACGGGAAAGATTCAGACTCCACACTCTTCAAGAACTCCACACTGTGGAATGCAATAGGAAGTGGGACACTGCACATCCCCGGACCCGCACCTTTGCCTGGCACAGATGTCCGCGTCCCCTACGCCTTTGTAGGGGATGAGGCTTTCGGACTTTCCACCCATCTCCTGCGACCATACTCTGGGACACACCTGACTGTCAAAAAGCGCGTGTTCAACTATAGGCTGTCGCGTGCGAGACGGTATGTCGAGTGTACGTTCGGCATACTGAGCAACAAGTGGAGGATTTTCCATAGGCCGCTAGATGTGCACATAGATTTTTCGGTCGATATAGTCAAGTGTTGTTGTGTGTTGCATAATTTTGTTCGTGCGCGGGATGGTGTTAATTTTGATGACTCCTTGTCTGTTTGTGGTTTGGAGGAATTTATTAATGATGATGTTATGCCTGTGAATCGACACAGCAACAGGCATCGTGATGCACTGGCAAACTTTTTCAGTAGCGAAGCAGGACAGGTGCCCTGGCAGATGGGTCGCATTTGACATGTCAGCTTCATGAATTTGTTTGACATTTACTTTTTGTTTGGATTAATAATGTGCATTTGATTATGAATAAAATAATCATGTACTCACTCTGTATCTTCTGTTCTTGCGCAGACCATGTGTCGTATGCAGGGTACACCGCTCTTGTGACATCTGCCCATGCGTTGGCCTTGCTTATTTTGTCCTTGTACAGGTTGCTCGCAGTGTCCCACAATTCGGGGTGCTCCCCCACCTCGGTTATCAGCCTCTCCACGTCCATTTCAGTGGCAGCGTCGAGTGTCCAGGATCAATTCTCCGGTCCCTAGAAAGTACTCCAGCCACGCCACGAATGTTCTGGAGTCTGGACGTGATGTAGGCCGCAGAACAGGTGCGTCTGACGTCTCCAACTCACGTACACATGCCGCTAGCCGGCCGTAGTGCATTCTGTGCGGCCGTTCTAGGGGTTGTACGTTCTTGCCTGCCTTGCGTCCGTGGGCCACGGCCGTTGTGCGTCCGCAGTACAGTGCGGACGTACTTCGTGTATCGGGCTCCGATGGGCTTCCTGTCATGCTATCACGGACGTACTTTTAGGCGCAATCACGGACGTGAACACTACGCTCGTCTGACCCCAGCCTAAAAGTCTGCTGAGAAATTAAATGCTAGTGATTTTATTGACAGCTGTGTGTGGAAGCTCATTATTTGACAGAGAGTTACAAAAACTGTGCATTTAAATGTTATTTGGCTTTGCACTATACAATACAGTCAGGGTTATTCAAAGAGAATAGAAAAGTCACCGAACGTTCAGTGACTTTTCGTTCTGTTCAATTTGGTGTGATTCGGCGATCCTATTTTGGCGACCCTGCGGTGTATTCAGCAAGCACCACAGCGCCGTCGTAGTGCAGGGAAAAGTCGCCACAAACCCGACGAACACTCACTGCAAAACCCGGCGAATGCTCACCGAATCTGGATGAACCCCGCCGAACACGCCAGAGAAACACGACTAGCCGCTGATCACAGCGCAAAGAAACCCGACACGCAGACGAAGGAGGTGAAAAAAAACCAGTATGCTTGTACGTTGGAAAATTTAAACGCTGTTTGCAACAAAACTACTGAGCAAAAATGCCTGGAATTTACATATAAGATCTAATGAATGATAATAAAAAGGGCAGTTACAGTAAAAAGAAAAGCCGATTTTAAAAAAAACGGGAAAAAAAATCCTAAAAAATCTATGGTAAAGAGACTTTTTACTGCAGAATATAATATTAAACAGTTTATTAGATATTGGATTAAAACGGGAATATTTTTAACATTGTAGACAATGGGAATCGCCTGAATAAACCTGTTGAATGCAACCACCGAACAGCAGGGCATTTCGGCAACGTTTCCCTGCTATTTTGTGTTCTCTGAATAGACAAAGCATTGCTTCTCTATGGGGGATTTCACTGCCCTCGAACAGGCACTGTATGTGCAGGCAATTCGCCAAGATTTGGCGAACTGCCTGCTCTCTGAATAGCTGAATGGCCAGGAAAGGTAACCGTACGCTGAATTTCAGTGTTCGGTTAAGGCTGGGGTTAGACGAACGCAGTTTTAACGTGCGTTTAGCCGCACGAAATCACGGCCGTGCTAGCAGCAAATGACATCCAATGCCGGGCAGCATACGACGAACGGCCGCACGAAAGTTCGTCCGTGCAACGCAAGTGGCAAACGAACGCATTTTTTTGAGAACGTCAAACCGCTAGTACGGACGTACAGAGTGCGCTGCGGCCGCATAGCGGCGTGTTTGCATGATTGGGAGACGTCAGACGCTGCTAATGTCCGGCCAACATAACGTCCAGACGCAAAAAGGGTTTTATTGATGATCCGTACAAAATCACGGACGAAAATGCGCATCGTATGACCGCTGTCGCGTATTCCGTGAAGAAATACGTCCATTCGTTCGAACGCACTTTTTCACGGACAACGTGAAAAATGTGTTCGTCTGACCCTAGCCTAACTGTCGGCCACTATTCGGATCTCTTTGAATAACCCTGAGTATATTTGTAGAATTTAAATGCTTTTCAAATTACCTAAATTTGTCTAAAGCATTATAAAGTCACTTTACAAGTAAGTCAATTTGCTACCACTTCCAAATACCACTAGAGATTAATAGAGGCATCACTGCTAGCAATAGGATAAGGTTATCAAGCAAGAGAAGCACCAAGAGGAAGCACATAGGGGACTATTTACCTTACAGAGTTATTCAGAGAAAGGTGAAAACCAGGAGAATGACTGGAGAAGTGAAAATTCTAGGTCAAAATAGCCAAACCAGATAAAATCTGCTATTTATCTCACTTTCCAAATTGGCTATTTAGTCTAGAATGTTCTCTTCTCCTGCCAGTTCTCCTGGTTTTCACCTTTCTCTGAATAACCCTGTTAGTGTTATATAAAGAATATCAGACCCCACACTCCAGCACTGCAAATATCTTGAGCTCAGGTGCTAACTGTAAGCAACAATCCACCAGAGATAGCACAACAGCAAAGAGTCTTGTAAGGTAAACCTAATAGCTATATATTTACATAATATCACCAATGTTTCAGTTCAAAAGAACTTGAGAAAAGTTCAGCTGAAATGAATCGAAGGCGATATAATGTGAATAAATGGATATTAATTTTTACCTTACAAGTCTTGGAGCAGTAGTTCTATCTCTGGTGGATATTTGGTTTATACAGTGTAGAGGTAAAGTTAAGGGGTGGATTATACCATTTATGTGCTTCCCAAAGAAGAAAAAAAAATCACAACAGAATCACAAAACGAGGCACATGTGTACGTAAAATGACACATTTTGTCAATTAACACATTCTAGGTGAATTTGCTCAAAGTAATAAAGCGTTCCTTTAGAGTTATAAAGTAGCATTTTGTATTTTTAGCTGTAACAGATCTGCTTCTTCAGCTACTAGCCAGTTCTTTAATCAACATAAACTTAAACCATAGCGTCATAATTTATCCACTTGGGAACTGGATTATTGCCTAATAAAACACAGCTATGCAATTATTGCTTAATGGGTCAGACGCACAGTGATTGAAATACTCATAAGATTCAATTGAACTACCGTTAACTTTAATTATCGTGTGCTTTTGAAGTTTACTCTCATCAGTTATTATTACTATGGATATTGTATGCATAACAAATGCAGTAAATGGTAATAAGTGTCTTATGTATGGCTATAATATTAAGACATATTGCTTCATTTGGGAATGCCGCTGGTTTGACTGCTCCTAAATTTGACCCTCAAGAAGTATTACTTTACAGTGAAAAAAATAAAAATGAAATGACTTTGAACTGAAATGCCTGGAATGTTGTAATTGTAAATGTGGTCATTGTTACAAAACATTCTGGGGGTTATTCACTAAACAATATAGATAGTTGTGGCAACAACCATATCTTTAGTATTTCCTAAAAGGGGAGCTCATTCAGCAGCAGGAGAAGCTTCATTAATAAATCTAATGGAAAAACGATTGCACAAAGTGCAGGGAAGGTGTCTATTAATACAATAATTTTATTAACAAAATGAGCACTGAAGACATAGGGAGGTGGAAAAGTATATAGAGTAGCGGCACCTCATAGGAGTCCACACTGGCGAAGGCACATATAGTGAGGTAAAGTTATATAAAAGGGATTGCTGTCTAATACCTCGGCGGTTCAAGCCACCTACATACCTCTAAACGAAAATGAAATAAATAAACGCCAGGGTAGTCCGCACAATAGCCACCATAAAGCGAGAAAAGGGAATAGATTTAAAAACAATAGAGGACTAACATAGCTCGACGTGTTTCGCCCGCTGCGGGCTTAATCCTGAGCTGAGATTAATTAATCTAATCCTGCCACGGTTTGAATCTCAATTTTGCTTCTGCCGTTGTTTGTATAGAAGTTATGTTGCAAGATGTGCTGAGAGAATCCAAACATGCTGAAAGATGCTCTTCAGAAAATTATAAGCCAATGATGGCTGACTGAGGATGATGTGATCAAGATATCCTTTGCTTATTTAGGCTTTCTACTTTTTTATTATCTATTACTTATATAGCGCCACAAATTCCGTAGCACTTTACAATATCAGTGTACAAGGAGTTGATACATTAGAATACCACACATGGATGATATGGCCTGATTCAGGGGGACCCTGTTCCCAAGGGAAGTTGCAATCTATGAGATGTACAAGTATTTTGTGAGGTAGGCGTATCCTTTTTTGTTCCTATTTGTATTTACACTAAATACAGTTGTGTTCAAAATTATTCAACCCCCAATGCTGTAAAGGGTTTTAGGGAATTTAGTGTACATTTGTAATTGTATTCAGAATGAAATCCTACAAGGACTTTTTAAAGAACCATATGCAACAAAAATGACATCAATTGGTTGTGACATACAGTAGTAAATGTTTCTTTTGTGAATTCTTCATTGACACAATTATTCAACCCCTTAAAGACTACCACTCTGAAGAACAGAGGTTCATTCAAGTGTTTTCAATCAGGTATTGAAAACACCTGTGGATGTCACGGAGCAGCAATAAAGCATAATAAGCACCAATTAGGCAGCTTTAAAATGACTGTGATACTCAGCTCCTTCTAGACATTTACTGGTGTGGTTACAAACATGGTGAAGTCAAGAGAATGGTCCAGGAAGACAAGAGAAGAGGTAATTACTCTTCACAGGAAGGGCAATGGCTATAAGAAGATTGCAAAGATGTTAAAAATACCAAGAGAGACCATAGGAAGCATCAATCGCAAATTCAAGGCAAAGGGCACTGTTGAAACGCTACCTGGTCGTGGCAGAAAGAAGATGCTGACTTCGACTGCTGTGCGCTACCTGAAGCGTAGAGTGGAGAAAAGTCCCCGTGTGACTGCTGAGGAACTGAGAAAAGATTTGTCAGATGTGGGTACTGAAGTTTCAGCTCAGACAATACGGCGCACACTGCGTAATGAAGGCCTCCATGCCAGAACTCCCAGGCGCACCCCCTTGCTGTCTCCAAAGAATAAGAAGAGTCGACTGCAGTATGCCAAAAGTCATGTGGACAAACCACAGAAGTTTTGGGATAGTGTCCTGTGGACTGATGAAACAAAATTAGAACTGTTTGGCCCATGGATCAACGCTATGTTTGGAGGAGGAAGAACAAGGCCTATGAAGAAAAGAACACCTTGCCTACTGTGAAGCATGGCGGGGGGTCAATCATGCTTTGGGGCTGTTTTGCTTCTGCAGGTACAGGGAAGCTTCAGCGTGTGCAAGGTACCATGAATTCTCTTCAGTACCAGGAGATATTGGATGACAATGTGATGCAGTCCATCACAAACCTGAGGCTTGGGAGACGTTGGACCTTTCAACAGGACAATGATCCCAAGCATACCTTCAAGTCCACTAGAGCATGGTTGCAGATTAAAGGCTGGAACATTTTGGAGTGGCCATCGCAGTCACCTGACTTAAATCCCATTGAGAACCTCTAGTGGGACTTAAAGAAAGCAGTTGCAGTGCGCAAGCCTAAGAATGTGACTGAACTGGAGGCTTTTGCCCATGACGAATGGGCGAAGATACCCGTAGATCGCTGCAAGATACTTGTGTCAAGCTATGCTTCACGTTTAAAAGCTGTTAGAACTGTAAAAGGATGTTGTACTAAGTACTAAGATTGAATGTCACTTGGGGGTTGAATAAAACTGATAATGATGTGAGCACAGAAAAGACATTTGTGGTTATTTCATTATAAATGTTATGTTATATTTGTCTGACCTACACGTGCCTCTTTGATTTAATTGTAAGCAAGATGACTGAATGATCAAAATCAATGTCAAACTGGCCAAAACACTCAATTTCAGTGGGGGTTGAATAATTTTGAACACAACTGTACATATGTGCATATGGGCAGTATTTTAGTACTAGAATATAGCATATTTTTTAAACTATGACACCTTTGTTTAACCCCTTCACTACCGAGATCGAGTTATCTCAGGCTTCAAAGTAGAGATGTGCATTCGTTTCGGAAAAATTCGGAATTTGGAACGAAATTTGATAATTCGTATTCGGAAGTACTTCCGAATGATGAATCAATACGAATTAAAAAAACGAAACGGTATATAACGAATTTATTTAGTTTTACACTGTGTCATCATCATAAAAGAAAAATTTGAATAACTGATATCAACTATTGAATTTGAAATGAACTATCATATTGATCTTAATTTACAATACAAGTAATAGTCAACAAAGGACTTTATGAAACAAATTAGTTTTGTTTCACTGTTTAATTTGACTCAAATACTAAATCTGTGACACAGAAATCTTAGAATTTAACCCTAGCTTTTCGTTTAACAGCAAAATTTGATTAATTGGGGTTTTATCTAGTGATCCAAAATTCGAATTGATATCAACTATCGAATTGATATATGAAATTCGAATCGATTCTATATTTCTAAAAACGAAACGAAACATGAAACAAAATTAGTTACGAAATTCCAAAAACAAAATGATTTAAAAACGTAACGAAACAAAACTAAACTAAACAAATTTTTCAGCCATGCACATCCCTACTTCAAAGGCACCATCCAGTGCCCGATATCGAGATATCTCGATCTGCAGCTGTGCAGCCCAAAAGCAAATGAAATTTGTTTGCTTTTGGACTGCAGAAGGTACCTCCAAAATTTTAGCCCTGTGGGCATAATGCCCAAAGAGCTAAAACTGTGTAATATTGGCTAACTGAATGTCCGGACAACGAACATTCAGGAGCCGATGAGGGGAACGCAAGCTGTAACTCAAATTGCCAGTAGATGGCACCATATGCTGGCCATATATGTTATGACAGTAAGAAATACATTGGGAAAATGCCCAAATTTTTCTTACTGTATAAATAATTAAAAAGGATTTTTTTAAAAAACCACTGGTTCCCGACAATGGGTTTTTTGAAAAATCACTTGGTAGTGAAGGGGTTAACTATAATTTTCTGCTATTGTCATACAAAAACACAAAAATGTAAAAAAAAATTAATCTTGTGAACTTCAATCATTTACACCAGGAAGAAATATTTTATCATCCAAATCTTTGTGGTTATTGTGATGACATAGTACATGGATCTATGTGTATATTCCCCTGTATTTTTGTTTTAAGGTGAAGGCATTAACTCCCGGGAGAGAATGTAGTTTTGATGTTTGTTGCAGGTGTCTTCCACCTGGCAATAAAGGGGATAAATAGCTCCTTTTTGGGAGGAAGCAGAGAGTGGGAGAAAGAGACACAGACGGAAACACTAAAGGGTCACAAAGCACCGAAATTATATCCTATTGCTTTAAGGGTGCTCTTTCTGCTCATCAGAGCAATCAAATGAGGCACTTCTTAGTCTGAATAGACCTCTTCCAAAAACCTCAGTGCTAGCTATGTAATTTAAGATTTACGTGTCATACAAACATGTACAGAGAAACATGCATGCAGTCAGGACCTGAGTAAGAATTTTTGCCTACACAAGAGAAGATATATTTTTTGCCCCCCTCCGGTCCTGGCCAGAACTGGATTAATCATTCCGTAGGTAGATGACTAGGTTGTCCCACCCTTCACTGTATCTGACACTTTGCCCTGTCTTTGAGTGCATCACAGAGCTCGGCAGCAGTAAAACTTCCAGTAATGTGTGATGTTCAAGAAGGTATCACAGAGCTGATAGATAGAGAGAACTTCACTCCCAATATCAATGGCCACACCATGGCAAAAAATATATCAAATCCAATAGGCAGAATATGACAAAAATATCAATTCATTAAATGCTAATCTGCTGGAGTAATTTTTAAATTTGTCCCCTGCTCTCAGTGCACCCGACACGCATTTCACCTATAAAAGGCTTGTCATATTGGGAGTAAAGTTGAACATTCAGGTCCTGAACATATCCAGTTAATGATTATGAACTGGGTTGTTCCTTTTCCCTATGCTCTCTACTCTTATTTCTACTACTTTTTCTGTCTGCTCTAGGATATTATGGTCTGGTGCTTGTACAATTTTGCCTTAGGGAAATTAATTTGAATGAGTTTAGCACCTAGTTCAGACCAAAACTATCATTTACAGTGTATAAGTTGTAGATTTATTTTAATATGTGTTATGTCATGTGTGTGTTTGAATCATGATCATGTTTAGATATTTACAGTCAGGTCCAGAAATATTGGGACATCGACACAATTCTAACATCTTTGGCTCTATACACCACCACAATGGAGTTGGAATGAAACAAACACAATGTGCTTTAGCTGCAGACTGTCAGCTTTAATTTTTTTTTTGAATGTAAAAGTTTTTTTATTGGAGTTCACACATATAATGATACAACATTGCAGAAATGATGAAACTTCGGAGATCAAAAACATAGATTCCTATCATTGACAATAGGCAATGCAAATGAAGCCTCAGTATTATCTGATATAAGGTCATTAGTGCGGTCTCCATTTTCCACAAACAGATATAATCCTAAACTAAAATAAAACACTAAACACGGCAGCACTACAGTCGTACACAGTGAAATATCTTATATCAAGGTTCCTGACTCGACAAACACCCTCCACCCCTCCCATGTATCATCAAACTGGCACATTGAGTTATTCGCGCTGTGGAACATTTCTTCATATTTACAAACACTTTCAAGGGTCATCATAACTTCTTTCATAGATGGGCAGAATGAGGAACGCCAATGTCTTGCAATGACCGTTTTTGCTGTCCCCAGTACCATAGAGATAAACCTCCTATGACGGATCTGAATAGTAATGGGTATGATATGTAGGAGATACATTTTCGGGCATAGTGGGAGTCTAAGTAAAGTGCAGTGAGAAATTAGTCTACTGATTTTAACCCAATAACCCCCCAACGCGGGGCATAACCAAAAGGTATGAAGTAGGGAACCGAGGCCGGTAAGGCATCTCCAACAGAAGCCGGTATTCCCCGAGATATGGGCCAAACGGGTTGGTGTTAGATACCATCTACACAGTAATTTAATATGGGCCTCACGTAGATTGGTGCTTCTAGAATATTTGTATATTGTGTCCATGGCATATGACCAGTCATCTACGGAGAGCGTGAAAGCTAAATCTTTTTCCCATTTAACCATATAGGGTAATTTTTTAGGTGGGTTCGGGGTTAAGAGGCTATCGTAACAGAGAGATAGCGGTTTCTTTTGACATTTCTTCCCCATACACAGTTTGTGAAAAGCTGAAAGGTTCGTAGGTGTAAAAGAGGTCAGGCCCTTCTGGTGTAGAGCGTGCTTCACACGTAGGTAAGAAAAACAGTCACTCAATGGGATGGCAAACTCCTGTACCAAGTCTGGAAAGGGTTTCAGGGAGTGGGGTGTAAAGAGCTGCCACACATGCGTCAAGCCGCGCAAAAACCAAGAATCTAAATTTAAGTCTGGAATATAGCGGCACAGAACTCTGAGCGGGGCGAGATATAATAAGTCATAAGGCCGTACCAACGGGCGACCCCACTGACGCCAGGACGTGAGGGAAAGCATTGAGGCGGGTAGTAAACCCATGGTGCTATTTCTAGGAAGGAGTGGAAGCCACAACAGGTCGTGAAGTTTGTATGGGAAAATCATGGCGTTCTCCAACTGTAACCATAGAGGTGTTTCTTTGAGATGCATCGACGACAACAATTGGGCTAGTAAGGCTGCTTTATAATACGATTGTAAATCCAAAAAACCCAACCCTCCATTACGTCGCGGCGCGATGACTGTAGAGGCCGATACTCGAGGGGGCTTCCCTTTCCAAATGTGCGCATGCAGCAGTTTTTGCAGCCGGAGCAATAAATGCGCCGGTATAAAAACTGGAATGTTTCTGAAATAATATAAAATTTGGGGTAAGATACTCATCTTTATGGCCGCCATACGTCCCAGCCAGGAGGATTCGTTTGTGCTCCATGTAGAGAGCTGCTTCTCGATGGAGTTCAAAAGTGGCATGAAATTTTCCTTTAGGATGGTGCCTCGTGATTTAGTAAGGGAGATTCCCAGGTATTTTAAAGAGGTGGAGCGCCAATCAAAAGGGTACGTGCTACGCAAGGAGCTAAGGGATGAAGCTGCAATATTTATGGGGAGAGCTTGTGTTTTACTCACATTATTTTTATAGTAAGATAACGCGCCAAATCTGTCGAGGAGGCAAAACAGGGGAGGGAGCGATGTCTCCGGGGTGGTCAAAAAGAGCAGTATGTCATCTGCGAAAAGTGCCAGTTTGTGCTCCCCATGCGGGGTCGGCATACCTTTGATCGTCTGGGAGATTTTAATCTGCAGCGCTAGGGGTTCTAGAGCCAGAATAAATATTAGCGGGGATAACGGACAGCCCTGTCGGGTGCCATTGGTTATGTGGAAATAAGAGGATAGAAATCCCGATGCCAAAACTTTCGCCGATGGGGCGGAGTAGAGGGCCATAATACTGTATACAAATTGTGCTGGCAGACCAAACTTTAGTAACACCAGCCGCATATACCCCCAGTGTAGGCGATCGAACGCCTTTTCGGCGTCCAATGCCAGCAGGAGTCCGGAGGTATTAGTCCTATGGGCCAAATCAATTATATCATAAAATCGTCGGGTATTGTCACACGTCTGGCGGCCTGGGACAAAGCCGGTTTGTTCAGTTGCAATCAATGATGGAAGTAGGGGGCCCAGCCTATTAGCTAGTAGTTTAGCATACAATTTGGCATCTACGTTCAACAGGGATATAGGGCGGAAGTTGGCACAATGTGTCGGGGCTTTACCAGGCTTGGGCAGGGTTACTACCGTTGCTTGCAACATCTCCGGAGGGATAATGCCAGTGTTCTTAATGTCATTAAAAAACAGGGTAAGAGTCGGAACTAGTGAGGATGCAAATACCTGATAATACAAATTCGTAAAACCGTCGGGGCCAGGAGCTTTATTTTTTGGAAGTGCCTTAATAGCCTTAAGCACCTCCTCCTCTGTAAACGCGGTAAGCAAATCTGTAGCTTGAGAGGGAGAGAGGGAGGGAAGATGCGCCGCTTGGAGAAAGAGATCTATGTCAGCCTGGGTAGGGGACGGTACGGTGTGATCCAATCCTAGGTTGTACAGGGAGGCATAATAACGTGCAAATTCATCAGTAATGAGGGCCGGATTATAAATTTTGACATTATTAGCATCCAATAGGTACGGTATGTTGGTTTGCATTCTTTTCCCTTTCAGTTTGGACGCCAGCAGTTTCCCCGATTTATTCCCTTGGGTATAATGAGCATAGTTAAGCCGTCTAATTGAGCGTGCCGTGACCTGGAGCATCAAGTGCTCCAACTCGCGGCGCTGCGCAGTCAATTGAGCGGTAATGTGAGGGGTGGGCGAGGCTTTATTCTGGGTTTCTAGGTCAGTGATGCGTCGTGTAAGAGCAGTCATCTGAGCATTTAGGCGTCTTTTACGCTGCGCTCCTTTCTGTATAAAATGTCCTCGCAACACTGCTTTGTGGGCCAGCCAAACCGACGCTGTTGCAACGTCCCCAGTTACATTTGTCATAAAATACTCCTGGAGGAGTTGTAACGTTGTTTGCACGTCCTCTCTGTCTACAATGAGTGAGTCATTAAGTCTCCAATTCCCCATCCCCTCGGTGGAAAGGCAGCCTCAAAAGTGAGCGTGAGCGGAGCATGGTCAGACCACGTAATGATGCCAATGGTCGCCTCCAGGAGACGAGACAAGGCTGAACTATGTATCAAACACAAGTCAATTCTACTATATGAGGAGTGGACATGAGAAAAGTAGGTGTAGTCACGTGTGTTGGGGTGACATATCCTCCACGTATCATATAGGTCAAATGATTGCATGAATTCCCGTAGTTGTTTACTAGAGGGCGGGGGGGAGCGGGAGTGGGGGCGGGGTTGGCTCGTCTGAGTGTCAACTTCGGGGTCAGGAGTGCAATTAAAATCCCCACATAGGAACATCGTACCACTAGACATTTTTTTCACTCTACAAAAAGCTTTCCGCAGATAAGAAACCGGGTTATCATTAGGGAGGTATAAATTAGCTATAGTGACCGGTAACTCGTTCAGCGTACCCACAAGAATCACAAGGCGGCCCAACGGATCAACATACTGAGCCGAACACACAAAGGTCCAATCTCTATGAAACATAATCGAGACGCCTTTGGACTTTGTCGGAGCAGTGGAATGGTAGGCCTCAGTGTACATACGCGATTTCAAAAATGGAGGACGCCTCTTACAGAAATGGGTCTCTTGCAAACAAACAATAGCCGGTTGAGATTTATGCAGGTCACGAAATAAAGCATGGCGTTTGTACGGAGTGTTCAAACCCCTAACATTTAAGGAATAAATCTGGAATTGGGGTTTACTCATTTGTGGTTACGCCCAGCCCTCTAGAACTCACAGCGGACAGTGAAGACAACCTCCTCAGGAGGATGGAGGGATTCCCCTGCACATAATAGCACCTGTAACCGTGTAACCTAGTGCATGCCGAACAAACAAACAATACATACATTACATACACAGGTCGAACCAAAAAGAAACAAAAAGAAGGAGAAAAATAAAAGGCAGGAAAAAAATTAAAAATAAAGAAAAAAACGACCAACTTCAGAGAAAAAAAACTGCACTCCATGAGCGCAGCTGAATGGAGTCAATCAACACAGCAGATTGGTATAAGTAGAAAACAAACTGTCAAGAAAACTCCAGTAGGGAAAACAACAGTCCCAACTCTACCTGAGAAGGACCGCGCCAATTCACAGGCCCTTGGAAGGCCTCGGGGCATTGCCGATTAAGAGACCAGAACAGGCCCCCATGAGCGCCCAGTTGAGGTAGATCAAAAAAAAAAAAAATGGGTCAGTCCAGCATCCGTGGAAGAGTTCTGACGCCCAAGAAGACGGGAAGCAGCATGGCAAAGCGGTAGGAGCACGCCCCAGTGTTGGATCCTACAGGGCCAGAGCCTCATTTCGGTCGAATCCGATGCCACTCCGGAGAAACCTTCAGCGGCGAAGATGATTCCTCCCTGGGGGGAGTAAACTCCGACACAACTTTCCAGTCCGTCAACAGACGCATGCCAGTGAGGGGATCAGGGATAACGTGCAAGACTCCCTCCCGCCATAACAAGATCTTTGTGGGGAATCCCCAGCGATACGCCATGTTGTGATCACGTAAAATTTTCGTGAAAGATGAAAATTCCCTTCTTTTAGACATGGTAGCCGTTGACAGGTCAGCGTAAAAAGAAATTTCAGCATACGGAGAAGGCAGAGGCATAGATTTCCGTGATGCTCTCATTAACGCTTCTTTAACATGGAAGAAATGCACCCGGACTAGAACATCTCTAGAAGCTGAGGGCGGCAGGTTCTTAGCGCGTGGTAATCTGTGTGCCCGATCCATCAGGAAATCCTGGGACGAGTACGTTGGGACTAGGATCTGGAAAAGTTCCAAAATATAGGGCTGAAGGTCAGCAGGATTTACTGCCTCTGGAATACCCCGGATCCGTACATTGTTACGCCGCGAGCGATCCTCCAGATCGGCCAATTTCATCGCCATGGCGTCATGTGCAGTCTGCAAAGCTATATGACGGTCCACTAAATCGTTATGGGCCAAACATAGGTCGTCTGTCTTAGCCTCCAATGAGTCTGTCCTCTCACCCAGATCTTGTACATCGCACCTCAGCTCCTGCAGCGCCTCTTTAAGATCCGTTTGAATAGTAGCTCTAAGTTCTTGCAGCATGGCATGGAGTCTGCTTTCTGAAGGTGGTAAGCTGTCAGACATGCAGGGTGGGCCTGCTACGGCCGCTTCCATGGTGAAGGAGGAAACAGAGGAAGGAGATCCGCCATCTTGGGCCTCACGAACCCGGTCTTTTTTTGCAGATTTTGCCGGTTCCAACGCTTGTTGCGCCTTAGGGGGCACCATCTGGAGGCTAGGAGATGTCACCCAGCTGTGGGTGAAGTTTCAGCCCCGGGGTTGCTGTAATTTAGCCGCAGGAGTTAAAAGTTTAGCGCTGGTCACAGGAGCTCTCCTCACATGCGACCGAGCGCTGCAACGTCCGGCCACCTGTCAGCTTTAATTTGAGGGTATGTACATCCAACTCAGGTGAACGGTGTAGGACTTACAGCAGTTTGCAGATGTGCCTCCCACTTGTAAAGGGACCAAAAGTAATGGGACAGAATAATAATCATAAATCAAACTTTCTCTTCTTAATACTTGGTTGTAAATCCTTTGCAGTCAATCACAGCCTGAAGTCTGGAACGCATAGACATCACCAGACGCTGGGTTTCATCCCTGGTGATGCTCTGCCAGGCCTCTATTGCAACTGCTTGTTCGTGGGGCATTTCCCCTTCAGTTTTGTCTTCAGCAAGTGAAATGCACGCTCAATGGGATTCAGGTCAGTTGATTGACTTGGTCATTGCATAACATTCCACTTCTATCCCTCAAAAAACTCTTTGGTTGCTTTTGCAGTATGCTTTGGGTCATTGTCCATCTGCACTGTGAAGCGCCGTCCAATGAGTTCTGCAGCATTTGGCTGAATGTGAGCAGATAATATTGCCCGAAACACTTCAGAATTCATCCTGCTGCTTTTGTCAGCGGTCACAGCATCAAAAAATACAAGAGAACCAGTTCCATTGGCAGCCATACATGCCCACGCCATGACACTACCACCACTATGCTTCACTGATGAGGTGGTATGCTTAGGATCATGAGCATTTCCTTTCCTTCTCCATACTCTTCTTTTCCCATCACTCTGGTACAAGTTGATCTTGGTCTCATCTGTCCATAGGATCTTGTTCCAGAACTGTGAAGGCTTTGTTAGGCGTTGTTTGGCAAACTCTAATCTGGCCTTCTTGTTTTTGAGGCTCACCAATGGTTTACATCTTGTGGTGAACCCTCTGTATTCACTCTGGTGAAGTCGTCTCTTGATTGTTGACTTTGACACACATACACCTACCCCCTGGAGAGTGTTCTTGATCTGGCCAACTGTTGTGAAGGGTATTTTCTTCACCAGGGAAAGAATTCTTCAGTCATCCACCACAGTTGTTTTCCGTGGTCTCCCGGGTCTTTTAGTGTTGCTGAGCTCACCGTTGCGTTCCTTCTTTTTGAAAATGTTCCAAACAGTTGTTTTGGCCACGCCTAATGTTCTCGCTATCTCTCTGATGGGTTTGTTTTGTTTCTTCAGCCTAATGATGGCTTGCTTCACTGATAGTGACAGCTCTTTGGATCTCATCTTGAGAGTTGACAGCAACAGATTCCAAATGCAAATAGCACACTTAAAATGAACTCTGGGCCTTTTATCTGCACATTGTAATTGGGGTAATGAGGGAATATCAAACACCTGGCCATGGAACAGCTGAGAAGCCAATTGTCCCATTACTTTTGGTCCCTTAACAAGTGGGAGGCACATATGCAAACTGTTGTAAGTCGTACACCGTTCACCTGAGTTGGATGTACATACCCTCAAATTAAAGCTGACAGTCTGCAGTTAAAGCACATTGTGTTTGTTTCATTCCAACTCCATTGTGGTGGTGTATAGAGCCATATATGTTAGAATTGTGTTGATGTCCCAATATTTCTGGACCTGACTGTATGTTTTTTAGTTACAATTGAGTCAAAATAAAGGTTATGTTTTATGGTTGTTTCCGTTATGGGCAGAAACTGTGGTCTAATCGGTTGTCCGGTGGATCAGCTTCTCTTAGTTTGCTATTTGTTTTAAGCTTGGAAAGTTCAGGCACAACATTTAACTTGGATACACCCTTTGTTTTCCTCTTGAGGCACTGTTTGCATTAGGAAAGTCCTTACTGTTCCTTTAACCCTTTCCAGCTGCAGGGCGTACTATGTTGTCCCTACAGTGGGTGGGCCTTGAAGAACCTTTGGGGCCTCCTCCGCCCCACCCACTAGCTGGCAACGTGCACTCCACGCGCTATTTGCTGCTGCGGGATGGCCTGGTCCAGCCCACCCTTTTGTAGCCAATGCAGCCGTTATGGAGGGAGAGGGGTCTAAAGGACCCCCCTTTCAGGTTCTCCTCCGGCAGGTGTCAGAAGGGTACCTGAAACTGACAGCATCGCGCCTGGCAACGACTTCAGTGCGATGACCGGGGCCCATAAACTATTGGTCTGACTTTAAGGAAGTCATACCAATGTGGGACCCCGGCCAGAGAGGTGAGTATAAGGAGGAAGGGGTTAGAGGACCATGGCATACATAGTATGTCCTTTGTCCTTAATGAGAGTCTTTTCCAGGACGTACCATATCCGTCATTGGTCCTCAAGGGGTTAAAATAATACATTAAAATGCACATTATTTTAATATTGTATAATTAAATAATAAACCTGTTACCCCCTCTCCTGCCTATAATACAGAAACCAGGAGAGCAAGAAACCTGTTGGTTTGTTTTTTCTGTGTTTCTTGAGAAGCACCCGCCCCTTATACTTAGTACAGGAAAAGTGCTGCCCTCCTAGGTTTGCACTCCTCCCTGTCACAGGTGTTCCATCAAAGGTTCTGTTTAACCTTGAATTGCAGGGAACTCCGGGATGATCTGTCATCAGTAAATGAGTTAATCCCATAAGGGTAGTCATTAGAACTTTAGTGTAGGACCTGTCAGAGATGGGATACATTGGCTTTGTGACAGGCTTAAGCAAGATATGGGAATTCCCATAAATACCTATTTATTATCCACAGTGGGTGCTTTGAAATCTGTTAAAATCTTTAAATTGCTAACAGATAATAAATGGCCAGATGTCCTACTTATGGGTATTTGTAGTGATCATAATGAGATTATTAGCAATACAGCTTCCGATAAATACCAATAGATTATAAAAATAATATCTGTATATGCCAGCATAATGCCTGTGTATGGAGATTATAGGAACGCCTTGTATCTGTACTATAAATGGATTTTCAGTCATTATAACCCCCTAAATCGTATCCCTGTACAGCAGTGAGTGGCCCCAGAGCTCTCTCTGTATTCTGCTCTTTCTCTGGTTATTGTAATGCAGCAGTAATGTATTTGAATTTTTTTGTTACAATTCGGGGTTATATGCAGCTTGTATTATCTCTCTCCGGGGCCGCTGGAAAGAGATAAGATAGTGGACATGTTTCACCACATGGGGTCATACAAATCTATAATGTATTACAATGTAAGTTTGAGTTAACTCTGTTTTGGGTGTGAAAAGGTTAAGGCTGGGGTCAGACCAGCGCACTTTTAACGTGCGTTCTGGCGCACATAATTACGGCCGCACTAGCAGCATATGACGGGCAATGACGGCCAATATACGATGTATGGCCGCACAAAAGTCCGGCCGTGCAACGCAAGTGGAATTTGAACGCATTTTTTTGAGAACGCTGAACCGCTAGTACTGACGTTCTGAGTGCGCAGCTGCGGCATAGCGGCGTGTTTGCGTGATTAGGAGACGTCAGACGCTGCTAATGTCCAGCCTACATAACGTCCAGACGCAAAAAGAGTTTTATTGACGATCCGTACAAAATCACGTCCGAAAATGCTCATCGTCTGACCGTTTTTGCGCATTCCGTGAAAAAATACGTCAATGCGTTCGGACGCACTTTTTCACGTTCGCGGGGAAAAATGCTTTCGTCTGACCCTAGCCTTAATGGTGTGAGTTGTGTAATGTTGTGCTCTTTCCTTGGTTAGTTGTGTGTATCTAAATGTGTGGAGACTCATTTATTTGACAGAAATGCAGAGTACTACACATTGACAGAAATGGTGGCATGCATGAAATTTTCTATTTTGATGTATGAAAGTTCCTTAGCATGTAGTGCAGCAGTTTGTGATTTTTGGTTGCTATTTTGGTTAAGAAAAAGTTTTTTTAAAATTAATTTAATCTTTGCAATTGTACAAAGATGCCTTGCTCAGTTTTTTTTGTATAAACGTACATGAATTACAGTTAGTAAGACATAAATAGATAGAAATTAAACTGGCAATACTGAATAGTTTTTATTCAACTTTATGCATTTATTCTTCTCTTAATAGAGAAAGCAATGTTGACTACATCAGCAAAACTCGGTCTGCATCTGCATCTGAAAATGATAATTTAGCACTAATCCCTGCTATGAGTTAAAAGGTCTATCTGTGAAAAAGAATAACTCTTGAGTAGTAAGCCTTCTGGTCATCACCCCTTGTTTCTCTAGCATTGACAATTACTGTTGCAGAAATAAAGCAAAGTGACAGTGAGAGTAAAATAATGCTTGCAAGAAGTTGCTTATGTGACAATCTTCTCTACGCAGTTTTTAATCTATAATGTAAGTTAGAAGTAGAACACTAAATTATATATAAAGATCTATCCCTATGGGGATCACTAAGGACTGTGTTAAGATTAACATCATTCCATTTAAAATTCAGACAGAGCTTAGTAACATGGCTACATTTTTGAGTTCATGGAAATCTGTATTTAGTATTTTTCCATGCAAGCTATTATATTGGGAGACTATGCAACAGAATATTATTCTCTTATGTTGAAAATCTGTTTTTCCCCTCTTCTTTATTTTTATTATATCCTTGAATACTTGCTCTGGGTATAAAGGAAAATACAAAAATATAAACATGAATAATCATGTTTCACATATTGGAATATAAATACTTTTTTAAAACTTTTTAAAACTATTTACATTCTGCATTATAGTAAATCGATATTTTCAATATATACAGTAAATAAAACAAAAGCAGGAACGCCCGTGGGAGCGCACACATTACAGTATTAGTGCAGTGATATCCCTCAGTGTTTCCACAAATACCTTTGGATTATAACTCTTTAAAACATGAGATACTTATTTCTCATATTCAATCTACAATCTCTTCAAGGGTCTTACACAGAGATTAACCAGGTACCATAAAAAAATGTATAACAAAAATAAAAACAGCAGAACAAATCATTGTGCAACATTATCAATTCTTTAAAAGTAGCCACACAAAAAAGTCACTAAATTCACTCACAAAATTGGAGCGTCGAATGGACTGCTCAATAGCAATGCCTCAGGCCACTCTATGAGGCCTCCCCCCTTCACCAGGGCCGGATTACCATAGGGGCTATTGGCGCAGCAGCTCCAGGCTCATTCACTATAATAAGCACAGAAAAAGGATAACTATAAGGACTATTCAAAGAACAATGAAATTCCACCAGCATTCACCGCAGGGTCCCCGAAGTGCAGGAAAAATCTGCCGAACGCATCAGAAAAAATGGCACAAAACCGCCGAACCGAATGGAAAAACCACCACAGAACTGCCGACAAAAAGCCGAACGCACCCGATGATGTGCCGCAAAACCACTGGAAAAAAGCCAAAATGCATCTAAAAAAAGCTGATCCGCTGAATACAGCAAGCCGACGAACTGAGTAAAAAAAAAACATTGCAACTTTTAAAAGCCGATTTCAAAAAACTAGTGCATGAAAATGCCTGAAAATTACATATAACGTCATATGAATAATAATAAAAAGGTCTGCTACAGAAAGAAAAAAAGCTATTAAAAAAAAAATCAGAAAAGCAATTTGCCAGAAAAAAGCCTAAAAAATAAATTAAAAAATTATGTAAAGAGACTTTTTGCTGCAGGTTAAAAGAATAAGCAGCGCGCCTCAAAAGAGAACGGACACAACGCGAGTCTGAGCTACACACCCTTATCCGAAATCTAGAACTGACACACAAGAACACATTATCAGACCAGATTTACGCAGAACTCTTGGGGCACAAAGCTGAACTACACTCCCTGCTTAATATCAGTGCCTTAACCGCTATAAAACGCACCAAACGGCTCTTCTATGACCAGGGGAATAAATGCGGGAAACTCCTAGCCCATGCCCTACGTAAACGCAACCGTGCCATGTACATCCCTAAACTACGCACACTGGCTAAAGAGCTGCTTACACACCCACGGGACTTTATGGATTTCTTACTTACTCCACAGATACGTTTAACATCCCTGCCCCCTCCACCCCGCTGTTACAACCTGCTATTGATGATTATATAAGGGCCCAGCTTGACAAATCCCTCCCACCTGAGACTAGACGATTACTGGAACAACCGATCACGGGGACAGAGCTAACTGAAGCCATTAAACGGACCCCGGTGGGCAAGGCCTCTGGCCCTGACGGACTACCCCTCCTATATTACAAAACCCTCCGGGAAATTCTCGACCCGCAATGGCTGTTGGCCTTTAATTCCATAACGGACGGGGACCCACTGACCGCCCAGACCCTGATGGCCACAGTAACTCTCATCCCCAAGCCAGGCAAGGACACGGAGCTCTGCGGCAATTATAAGCCGATCTCATTATTAAATCAGGATGTAAAATTATTTGCCAAAATCCTTGCTAGTCGTCTCAGCCCCTACATCCCACAGCTTATACATACTGATCAATCGGGCTTTATTCCAGGAAGGGAGGGCAGGGCAAACACTGTACGAGCGAATAACTTAATCCATTTCACGTCTAAAAATAAGAATGACACTATGCTACTTCTCTCCACTGACGCGGAAAAGGCCTTTGACCGCGTCAGTTGGCGCTTCCTTTTCAGCACATTGGGCCACATTGGTTTAGGTCAAAACATGATGGCGTGGGTTGGATCGCTGTACTCCAACCTCTCTGCCAGTCTTAATGTAAATGGGGCCCTTTCACCCCACTTTCGCATTAAAAACTTCACTAGGCAGAGTTGCCCCCTTTCCCCATTGCTGTTTGCCCTCACCCTTGAGCCTTTTCTACAGGCGATCTGCTCGCACCCCAATTGCACGGAGTATCGGTGGCAGGGACGGAACACCGTGTCGTGGCATATGCAGACGATATGCTGTTCTTCGTTCGCAGACCGATGGAGTCCTTACCGCACCTAATTAAACTCTTTGCGGAATACGGGGCCATCAGCAACCTCAGTATTAATATGGAAAAATCTGAAATCCTACCCATAAATGTCCCCGCTGAACTACAGACGACTTTAAAACATATGTTCCCTTTCCGATGGTGTAATAGTAGCCTTAAATATTTGGGGATCAACCTCACTGCGACCTGTAAAGACCTATTCCATACGAATTACAAACCTTTGCTTACGGCCCTGACAACAGACCTACAACAATGGTCCTTCCCACACATCTCATGGTTTGGGCGAATTAATGTAGTGAAGATGAACATACTGCCCCGCGTCCTCTACCTTTTTCAAGCACTCCCTATTCTCTTGCCCCCTCCTTCTTTGCGCAGCTCCGCACAATGATTTCCACCTATGTCTGGAACTCTAAAAAACCACGCATTAGTCTGGCCTTACTGATGGCCCCTAAACCGTATCTCCAGAAGGATATAGACATCTTAGAGAGAGTTCAGAGAAGGGCTACTAAAATGGTGTACGGCTTGAAGGAGAAAAGTTACCAAGAAAGGCTTAATGATCTTAACATGTCCAGCTTGGAAAAAAGACGAGACAGAGGAGATATGATAGAAACATTTAAATACGTAAAGGGAATCCACAAGGTAGAGGAAGGGAGTATATTTAAAAGGAAACAAAATAGCAAAACAAGAGGACATAGTCTTAGATTAGAGGGGCAAAGGTTTAAAAGTAACATCAGGAAGCATTATTTTACTGAGCGGGTGGTGGATACATGGAACAGTCTTCCAGTGGAGGTGGTGGGGGCCAGAACAGTAATTGAATTTAAGCAAGCATGGGATAGGCATAAGGCTATCCTAAACAAAAGATAAATCCAGGTCAAGTATCCATGTAATTGGGCAGACTAGATGGGCCGAAAGGTTTTTATCTGCCGACATTTTTCTATGTTTCTATGTTTAAACAGTTAGGCGGTGTGGTACTCCTACAATTTTGGCACTACTACCTGGCCTCGCACCTACAACGCATAATGGAATGGTCCACCTGCTCGCTAAATAGGTCTTGGATCGCGATAGAGCAAGGATCCGCGCAATGCCCCCTGTCCTGCCTCCCTTGGCTACCAATCTCCACGCAAAAGACCATGACCGACCCCCACCCCCTAATACATGCCACCCTGAGAGCCTGGCACTCTCTGAAGCCTTCAGTAGGCATAGCTCCCTTCCCCTCGCCGCTCTTACCCCTGCAATGGTTGCCAGCTTTCTCTAGATGCCTGCTCCCGACGGATACGGACGGCCTGCCTCTCCCTCCAAGACCTAAGCATTTTCTGACTGACACAGGTCAAATCCCTTGTGACCGCTTACACATCCCACACGCAAACTCATTCCTACTTAGGTTCCATCATCATAGACTCATTCAGTCATTACGAGCCCTTGCTCCACTATCAGACTTTATCACACCACTCACGCAATACGAGATGCTGATAGAGAGGGGCAGATACCCATCGCACTGCCTCTCTTTAATGTATAACATGCTCCAAGCCACGTCACCCCTGAATAGTCCCGCTCGCTCTAGCTGGGAACGCAAACTAAAATTAACCTTTGACGATCCCCAATGGAGCGCTATTTGCCAATTGGCACACACTAGCTCCACAGCAGTAAGGGTTCAAGAGGCCAATTACAAAGTGCTCACGAGATGGCATAAAACTCCCCAAATACTGAGCCACTACGCAGACGGGGAGGCCCGCAGCTGTTGGAGATGTAATGCACCCAATGCCTCGGCTCTCCACATATGGTGGGATTGCCCTGTCCTCTCTGGATTTTGGCGCTCCGTTCATGACTGCCTTTGCGAAGTCATGGAACCGCCACCCCCATTTGCCCCGGAATATTGCCTACTCAATCAAACTGAGGCCCCATCCGAGGTATTTCGGAAATCGATCACTGTCAGACTTCTACACGCTGCACGCCTGGTCATACCGATGTTCTGGCGTAAACCCATTGCCCCACCTCTTGCTGTATGGTTGAGTGAAGTGGAAAATATCCGATCGGCCGAGGAAAGGGTCGCCCTGTCTCTAGGTAAAGTTGCTGAACATTATCGCTCCTGGCATTATTGGCTAAACACCTGCCTGCCCGGGTGGGCAGGAATGTCCCCCGAACTCAATAAGCCCGCTCCATTATCCTGTATACTCCCCGCTGAGTTTCCTCCCTCCACCCATTCCCTCCTGAAGCTACACCTACCACTATGAAGTTTATTCCACCCGACCATGGACATGTGTCCCCTGTTCAAGCCCACCGACTTTGTATGCACAGCAAATGCCACGTTTTATGCCACACTTTAATCTCTTAATTTATTTACTGTAATATTGTACACTGTTGACATTGACTATGTATGACTTATTGATTTCTTAATAAAGAACAACATGTTAAAAAAAAAAAGAAAGAATAAGCAGTTTAATAAATTCTGAAATTCAGGGCATTTCACTGACATTTCGGTGCTGTTTGTCGTTCTCTGAATAGATTAGCCATTACTTCTCTATGGGATTCCACTGCTGCTGATCACTGTTTCGCTGGCAATTTGTCAATATTTGGCAAATAGCAAGGTTTTGGATAGCAGAATGGTCACGAAATTGCACCGTACGGGGAAATTCCCTGTTCGATGCAATTTCGGGCCAGTTCGGCTCTCTTTGACTAACCCTGCTAGTCTGCATTGATGTGCATTTGGACTCCCATATCTTGGTCTCCATAGTTGCTATAGGGTCGTGTGAGGTATCACTGGAATGGCCACAGCACAGCCTTTCTAATGATACCAAACATGCCTTTTTGTAATAAGGCTTTATGTAATAATTAAAATAAAATAATAAATATTTCTTTATTTTTCTTTCTAACACAGCAATATTATTCTTAATAATATTATACTTTTCCTCCGCACTGCAGAGAGGAGCACCGGGGGGACTTTAGAACTTCTGCATTTCTAATTTTTACACCGCACAAGGTCAAGTGAGGCATCATTTGATAGGTCAGAGTCTGGCCTATGCATTGATACTAAACATGACCATGTAAAATCTAAAAGAAGAGCCCCCGAAAATTTTTTTTTATTTATTTTTAGTTCCAAGGCAAAGGCATTGTCCATTTTCACACATAAAATTAGCACTAGAGCTGCTATTACTCACCTTATTTTCCACGCTGCGAGCAAGTTCAGTATTCTATACATAGTCACATTATTCATAAAACACCATCCTCCAAAATATAAGCAAAAAATTATTATTTTTTTCAGTAGTTTTGGCTACAATTGTGTATTTTCTCAGATAAATGCAGTAACAGTTTCCCATTCCAATTTTTTCTAACAAGAATGCCCTATCCTATACTATAATAGAGTAAGGCTTGGCGTGTCCGTCGCCAAGCCTTACTCTGCGCATGCGCGCGCAACCAGCGGCGGTTGGCTGCGCGCGCATGCAACCGCCGTGGCACGAGCCGGCTGTGTGCTCGCCGTGGCGGTTACAAGATGCACACAGCAGCCGGGTAGAGGCTGCGCTCGCAGCCTCTACCCGGCTGCCGCGCGCATCAACCCCTGAGCGGCGAAGTGAAAGTTTCCCCGCTTCCGCTCCTTGAAGGACCCAAGCTGCGGTCACGTGGGAGTCCCACGTGACCGCGGCTTGGGTCCTTCAACGAGCGGAAGCGGGGAAACTTTCACTTCGCCGCTCGGAAGGTAAGTATGCCGGAGCTCATGGGGCGGCTGTCTGAATGCCGATAGAGCATTCGAACAGCCGCCCCATGTCTGGACTGGGGTCTGAGCTGGGGAGCAATATCCACGTGCTGGGGCAATATCCACGTGCTGGGGCAGTATCCACGTGCTGGGGCAATATCCACGTGCTGGGGCAATATCCACGTGCTGGGGCAGTATCCACGTGCTGGGGCAATATCCACGTGCTGGGGCAGTATCCACGTGCAGGGGCAGTATCCACGTGCTGGGGCAATATCCACGTGCTGGGGCAGTATCCACGTGCTGGGACAGTATCCACGTGCAGGGCAGTGTCCACGTGCTGGGGCAATATCCACGAGCTGGGGCAGTATCCACGAGCTGGGGCAGTATCCACGTGCTTGGGCAGTATCCACGTGCTGAGGCAGTATCCACGAGCTGGGGCAGTATCCACATGCTGGGGCAATATCCACGAGCTGGGGCAGTATATCCACAATAGACTGCCCTCTGGGCAGGCTTTCCACCTTGTAGAATATAATCACAAAGATTTGGATGATAAAATGTAAAAAAATAATTTTACACATTGTAAATGATTGAACTTTCAATGGAAATTTCTAGGGATGTGCACGCATGTTTATTTCGTTTCGGCACGTTCGGTTTTTTAAAAATTTTGTTTCGGATCATTTCGACCCATTTTTGTTTTGGCTCGTTTCAGCTTGGTGTTTTGTAATGATTTTTATTTCGTGAAATCGGGGAATTTCGGTCTTTCGGATCGTCTGTTCTCTTCGTTTCAAAGGGTCCATCCTTGGATTTTCGTTTTGACTTTAGACATATGGTATTTCGGATGCTCCGATATTTCGGTCGATACGGTAATCCTGCCGATTCGTTCCTTCGGACGTATCTTTTTTTATGAAAGATCCTATTTTTCTTATGAATAAATGTAAAACAAATCCCCGTTTTTAAGTGTTTATAAAATATTTCTAAAACCATTTATTATTTTCAATTGCAGCAAACAGCCATTTCTTTTATTTATTTTTTAGGATTATTTTTGCATTTTTGGGTTAATATTTAGGGTTCTTCCTTGCTAATTTTAAATGTATAACGAGGTCTGTTTTTTCCTATGCAGAACACATACAGCTGGATTATCTTCTCACAGTCTGTCCGTATGTATTCTGTTCGGCAATGACTTTTGATACAATACATTTTGTCAGTATCAGTACTAGGGATGAGCCGAACACCACCCGAGTTTGGTTCGGGCCCGAACCCGAACTTCCCATATGTTCAGGTCCGAACCCGAACTCGAACTCCTTGCAAGTCAATGGGGCTGAAAATTCAGTTTTTAGAGTGCCCTCCAAGGGGGCATATATGCTAGATATTTGCCATAAAAGGTGTATGGGGGTCCGGGTAGTGCCCTGGGGACAGGAAACAAGGACTAAAATTTTTTAAAAAAGTTTCCCATGAAATAAGGGTTAAAAATAAAAACCAAAAATTCCTTCAAATATCGTGCCTAGGAGGTCCCCATAACCTGCCCGTGAAGTGGCGGATTTCTAGGATGTATAGAAACACTTAAAAGCAAAAAAATGGCGTTTCAAATGACGGTAAATGCTTTTCCTTTAATCTATCCATAAACAACTGCTTGGGGCGGCAGTCTGTATGAAAAGAGGAGACATTTTCATACACGCAGAAAAAGTTTACTGATTTTTTTGGCTAAATTATTGTGAAACTTATGCAGGCTTTGGATGAAAGTAACAATAGGTGCTTCAAAATTGGTCCTTTATCGTCCCCAACAGTGCCGTCACACCGTAACCCCTCTGAGGATATGAATCTGATACAGGCGTCAGTGGCAGTGCACCCAAATATTGTGCTTTTGGTGCCAGGCCTGCAAGTACTATCATACAGTAACCCCTCTGTGGTATTGTGGAAGAATGCAGGGGTGGACCATGTGGTCCTATATTGAAAAGAAATGATTCTGGTCAAGGCGTCAGTGCACCCAGATATTCTGCCTTTGGTTCAAGACTGCCAGGCCAGCAAGTGTGCTCATACAGTAACCCCTCTGTATTATTGTGGAAGAATGCAGGGGTGGACCATGTGGTCCTATATTGAAAATATATGATTCTGGTCAAGGCGTCAGTGCACCCAGATATTCTGCCTTTGGTGCAAGACTGCCAGGCCAGCAAGTCTCATCATACAGTAACCCTTCTGTAGTATTGTGGAAGAATGCAGGGGTGGACCATGTGGTCCTATATTGAAAAGATATGATTCTGGTCAAGGCGTCAGTGCACCCAGATATTGTGCCTTTGGTGCCAGGCCAGCAAGTATCATCATACAGTAACCCCTCTGTAGTATTGTGGAAGAATGCAGGGGTGGACCATGTGGTCCTATATTGAAAAGATATGATTCTGGTCAAGGCGTCAGTGCACCCAGATATTCTGCCTTTGGTGCCAGGCCAGCAAGTATCATCATACAGTAACCCCTCTGTAGGATTGTGGAAGAATGCAGGGGTGGACCATGTGGTCCTATATTGAAAAGATATGATTCTGGTCAAGGCGTCAGTGCACCCAGATATTGTGCCTTTGGTGCCAGGCCAGCAAGTATCATCATACAGTAACCCCTCTGTGGTATTGTGGAAGAATGCAGGGTTGGACCCTGCGGTTCAAAAAATTAAAATTATATAAATCTGGCACAGGCATCAGTGCAGCCAAATATTGTGCCTTTCATGGCAGCAAGTGCCTTCACACCGTAACCCTTTTGTAGTATTGTGGAAGAGTTCAGTGCTGGAGGTTTTGTGAATGCAGAAGAGGACATCCCCGATCTATTCCATTACTTCAGCATCAGGGGATTGATAGCTGCTGATCCAGGACTGATTCATTTTTATAAATGTCAGCCGGTCTACAGAGTCGGTGGACAGATGCACTCTTTTGTCTGTGACAAAACCTCCAGCGGCACTGAACGTCCTTTCAGAAAGCACGCTAGATGAAGGGTAACCTAGTAGCTGCATAGCATATTGGCTAAGTTATGGCCAGTGATCCAATCTCAACACCCAGTAAGCCAGTGGATCATCTGCTGGAAAGGTATCCAGGTCTGCCCTTGCGCCTAGGTAGTCCTGCACCATATGGTGAAGACGCTGGCAATGGGTGCCTAAATTTGACGTCCCTGGGCGTCGAGGACTAAAAAATTTTAAAAATGCCTCAGTCAAGCGGCCCTGGCCTTCACCACTATTCCTCTGATCATCCGCAGCCTCAGAAGTACGTGTGTCAGCACTTGGTAATCTACCAGTGCCTGGAAAGGTGTTACACAAGTGTCGCTTTAGAGCATCCTCAAGTTTTTTCATCCTGTGCTCCCTCTGTGCGGGCAGGATGAGCTCTGCAACTTTACCCTTGTATCGTGGATCAAGAAGGGTTGCCAACCAGTAATGATCCCTCTCCTTGATAGCACGAATCCTGAGGTCCTTTAGCAGGCTTTGCATCATTAGGGAGCCCATGCAGAGTAGGTTGGAGGTGGCATTAGCTTCCGAGTCTTCCTGGTCAATGAGGATGACTGTATCATGCACTTCCTCCTCCCAGCCACGCACTAGCCCTTGTGTTTCTGGGCACACAAAACCCTCCCTTGAGGAATCCCCACCTTCAATGCCCCCACTACTTAAATATTCTGCCTCCTCCTCCTCCTCATCCTCCTCCTGTCTGATCTGAGTAGGACCCGCTGGAATGCTGTCTGCGGAAAGACTGGGGCCTTGAGAGCTAGGGAAGGCCTCCTCTTCCTCCCGCTGCTCTAGAGCCACATCTATAATTCCCCGCAGAGTGTGCTCCAGCAGGAACACTAAAGGAATTGTGTCACTGATGCATGCACTGTCCCTGCTCACCATCCTCATTGCCTCCTCAAATGGTGACAGTACAGTGCATGCATCCTTGATCATCAGCCACTGCGGGGGGGAAAAAAACAAGTTGACCTTAACCTGTCCTTGTGCCGTACTCACACAGGTACTCGTTGATGGCCCTCTGCTGCTTGTGCAGACGCTGCAGCATTGCTAATGTCGAGTTCCACCTGGTGGGCATGTCACAGATCAGACGGTTTGTGGGAAGGTGGAATTCTCTTTGAATTTCTGCCAGGCGAACGCTTGCTGGGAATGACCGTCTGAAGTGGCTGCAGACTTTTCTGGCCTGGATGAGAAGCTCTGGCAGCCCTGGGTACTTGGTTAGGAAACGCTGTACCACTAGATTTAGGACGTGTGCTAGGAATAGTACATGCGTCAATTTACCCTTGCTTAGTGCGGAGAGAAGGTTGCTGCCATTATCACAGACGATCATTCCCAGCTGAAGCTGGCATGGTGTTAACCATCTCTGCACCTGCCCCTGCAGAGCTGACAGAATTTCTGGCCCGGTGTGGCTCCTGTCCCCTAAACAAACCAGCTCAAGCACAGTATGGCATCTTTTTGCTTGAGCCATTGCGTAGACCCTGTCAGGCGTCGGTTTAACTGCCACTTCGCCCGAGACAGAGAAGGAGGAGGAGGAGGAGGAAGAAGAGGGAGAGGTGGTGGTGGTGGTGGTGGAGCAGACAGACCTCATACAAGCAGCATTCTGGAGGCGTGGTGGATGAACAAGCTCCAGCAAAGAGCCCCGTCTTGGATCCCTCCCAGCTGCAATTAGCGTTACCCAGTGTGCCACGAAGGAAATGTAACGACCCTGTCCATGCTTCTGGACCACGTGTCTAAAGTCACATGCACCTTGTTGCTGACTGCCTTTCCCAATGACTGGATAACATTGTCTTCCACGTGCTGGTATAGTGCTGGAATGGCCTTGCGTGAAAAGTAATGGCGTTTTGGAACCTGCCACTGTGGTACAGCACATTAAGCAAATTCACGGAAGGGAGCAGAGTCCACCAGCTGGAAAGGCAGCAGCTGCAATGCGAGTAATTTTGCTAAGCTGGCATTTAGACGCTGTGCTTGGGGATGGTTGGGACTATATTTTTTCTTACGCTGCATCAGCTGCGGCAACGTAATCTGCGTAAATCTTCAGCTGCTGGGAGGATGTCACATTGTGAGGAAGGACCTGGTACATCCATTACTGTAGCATCATCCCTGTAGGTGGAGGTTGTAGGCAATGACATGGCAGGACATACAGTGGAAGTAGAGATAGATAATGAGGAGGAGGACCTACGCAAAGTTTTGCACCAACGGGATGTGTGGCAGTTGTTCATATGTCGCCTCAAGCACGTGGTACCCAAGTGTCCGGTGTTTATCCCACGCTTCAGCCTCATCTGACATAGATTACAAATAGCAACAGTGGGGTCTGCTGCACATTTATTAAAGAACTCCCAGACAGCAGAGTTCCTGCATGTGTTCTGAGACAACAGTGCTCTGCACCGGAGCAGCTCTGACATCTGATGCCTTTGACTGGCTAGTGCTACGGTTGGTCACAGAGGATGTTGTGCCTCGTGTTTGCTGTGCCTCCTCCTCCTCCTCCCCCTCCTCCCCCTCCTCCTCACTTGATTCCTCAATTCGATCTGGCACCCAGGTGGAGTCAGTGACCTCATCATCATTGTCATCTTCACCCCCCTATCTCCTCGTCACTGGAGCCAACTTGGCAGTATGCTGCAGCTGCTGGGGCAACATGAGTGCCAGTTATTTGTGTGTCATCACTGGCACCCCCTTCCTCTAGGTTGATTATACTCCCTTGCTCAACCTCAGAGATTGAATCAGAGCACTGTACTTGCTGCGCATCCTCCTTCAGCATGTCACTCTCATTGTAGTCAAACAATTCAGCTGACTCCTCCGTGTGTGATAGCGAGGCTATGGCAGGAGTAGCTGTGGACATGGAGGCTGCATTAGATGCTTTGGCAGCTGAGGTGGACTGTAAAGCACTACAAGCCTGGCTGGCAGAGGACTCGGAGGACTCGGATGGCCTGGTTAGCCAATCCACCAAGTCCTCTGTATGTTGCTGCTGCTTAAGACGGCCAGCACCAGTTAGAAAGGACAAGCTTGCCCCTGCAGAGGATGCACCACATCCACCATGACCAGAGACACAGCCTCCCGACAAAGGGGCTGCTTGCCCTCTTATCTGTGTTTGGGAGCGTCTGCCTGTCCTTTTTTTTCTTTCAGACATGGTGAGTGATTTATAGATTACTATATACAGAACTCTGATTCAACTCTGATATGAAGATTTAAAGAACTCTGGTATAACGCAGTGAGACACACTGATAGCTGGCAGCCAGTGACGAGACACAGATCACCTCAATTCACAAATGTTTTAAAGAAATTAGTGAGCCCCAAACAAACTTGCTGGCTGTGTGACGAGACACAGAAGATCACCTCAATTCACAAATGTTTTGTAGAAATTAGTGAGCCCCAAAATACTGCGTGGTACTGGCTGTGTGACAAGACACAGATCACCTCAATTCACAAATGTTTTGTAGAAATTAGTGACACCCAAAATACTGCGTGGTACTGGCTGTGTGACAAGAGACAGTTCACCTCAATTCACAAATGTTTTAAAGAAATTAGTGAGCCCCAAAATACTGTGTGGTACTGGCTGTGTGACAAGAGACAGATCACCTCAATTCACAAATGTTTTAAAGAAATTAGTGACACCCAAAATACTGCGTGGTACTGGCTGTGTGACAAGACACAGATCACCTCAATTCACAAATGTTTTGTAGAAATTAGTGACACCCAAAATACTGCGTGGTACTGGCTCTGTGACAAGACACAGATCACCTCAATTCACAAATGTTTTAAAGAAATTAGTGACACCCAAAATACTGTGTGGTACTGGCTGTGTGACAAGACACAGATCACCTCAATTCACAAATGTTTTAAAGAAATTTGTAACCCCCGAAAAGACTTGCTGGCACAGTGACAAGACACCGAAGATCACCTCGATTCACAAATGTTTTGTAGAAATTAGTGAGCCCCAATATACTGCGTGGTACTGGCTGTGTGACAAGAGACAGATCACCTCAATTCACAAATGTTTTGTGGAAATTAGTGAGCCCCAAACCACTGCGTGGTACTGGTTGTGTGACAAGACACAGATCACCTCAATTCACAAATGTTTTAAAGAAATTTTTAACCCCCAAAAAGACTTGCTGGCACAGTGACAAGACACTGAAGATCACCTCAATTCATAAATGTTTTAAAGAAATTAGTGAGCCCCAAAATAATGCGTGGTACTGGTTGTGTTACAAGACACAGATCACCTCAATTCACAAATGTTTTGTAGAAATTAGTGACACCCAAAATACTGCGTGGTACTGGCTGTGGGACAAGAGACAGATCACCTCAATTCACAAATGTTTTGTAGAAATTAGTGACATCCATAATACTGCGTGGTACTGGCTGTGTGACAAGAGACAGATCACCTCAATTCCCAAATGTTTTGTAGAAATTAGTGACACCCAAAATACTGCGTGGTACTGGCTGTGTGACAAGAGACAGATCACCTCAATTCCCAAATGTTTTGTAGAAATTAGTGAGCCCCAAAATACTGCGTGGTACTGGCTGTGTGACAAGAGACAGATCACCTCAATTCACAAATGTTTTAACCCTTTCGCTGCTGAGGCTTTTCCCGCCCCTATGCTGAGGTCATTTTTACCTGTTTTGCGCATCATGTTTAAACGTGTTTTGAAGGCTTATTTTAGTATATGACCCAGACATATTATATATCGTTCTTTCCGTCAGACTCGGTAGATTCATAATATGTCATTATTATATGTATACGTTATGTCATGTCTGTATATTATAACAAAAAATGCAATAAAATATGTATTTTCAATAATTTACAATGTGTAAAGTGTTTTTTTCCACATTTTAACATGCGAGCAATTGCGGTTATATTTTGTATGGGGTGCGCTTGTTAAAAAAATTAGAGATGGGGTCTCGTTAAATTTTTTTTTGGGGAAAATGACACTATTTTTAACAAACGCACCGCATACAAAAATCGTTAGTGCAGCATCATTGTTCACATTATAATTGAAATGGGAACAATATTGCTGCATTAACAAACCAAAAAAAATAAAAAAAAAGTGTTTAATTTTTTTTTTTTAATTTTGTTTTTTAATTTTTCTTTATCTTTATTTTTAATTTTTTATTTTTTTTTACAAAATTTTTCACTTTCATGTTTGGTATCGTTGGAACGGCCATGCTCTGGCCGATCCAACCATACCAAAATTTAACCCCTAGCTGCCACGGATGGGGAGATAGGGAGTTCATTGGAACTCCCTATCTCCACAGTTGGTGGCAGTTAGGGGTTAACTCTAGGACTGGCGTCATCGTGCTACGCACGATGACGCCAGTCCTCTGGGGGAGTTCCCGGAGGCTTGGCCGACATCCAAGATGTCGGCCAGCTCCGGGAAAGGATCGCGAACCGACGCTTTTCAGCGCCGATTCGCGATCCAGCTCCCCAGGGGTTAATGCCAGGCATCATTTGGAAGGGCAGGCTGTGCCCTTCCAAATGATGCCTGGGTTAACCCCCGCAGAGCCGCCGATCGGGAGGGAGAGAGGTCCGAAGGACCTCCCCCCCCCTCACTTTCAGGCGCCTCCTCCACACATGCGGGGGGCGCCTGAATTAGGTGTCATCGCGCCCCCGCGATGACACCTAATTCTGGCGGCTGCTGGTCCGGATGCCGGGCTGACATCCAGGATGTCAGCCCGCACCGGAGGGGCCAGCGATCGGCCGGAACCCGGCCGAACGCTGACCCCAATGGGAGGACGCGCTCAGCGCGTCCTCAGCACACCAGCGGGACTGCTGAGGACGCGCTGAGCGCGTCCTCAGCAGCGAAGTGGTTAAAGAAATTAGTGACACCCAAAATACTGCGTGGTACTGGCTCTGTGACAAGACACAGATCACCTCAATTCACAAATGTTTTAAAGAAATTTGTAACCTCAAAAAAGACTTGCTGGCACAGTGACAAGACACAGAAGATAACCTCGATTCACAAATGTTTTAAAGAAATTTTTAACTCCCAAAATACTTGCTGGCTGTGTGACAAGACACAGAAGATCACCTCAATTCGCAAATGTTTTAAAGAAATTTTTAACCCCCAAAAAAACTTGCTGGCGCAGTGACAAGACACACATCACCTAAATTCCCTGATATTTGGTAGAAATGAGACCCCCCAGACCCCCCCAGTACCGTGGCAGACCGGCAGTAACAACACACAACTATCTCCTCTGAAATCTCCTCTCAAAATGCGTGCTGTAGCTATGCGTGGAAACGTTATATAGTGTGCTGCGGGACTTAGCTCTGTGAGCCCATGATTGGGTAAAGTTTGCCCAATCAGGACTCTGAGCCGTGATTGGCATACTGTTGAACCTGTCTTGCACCAGACCTGTGGTCAGGTGCAAGGCTGTAGCCAATTACGAGCTTCAGGCCAGTGGGAAAATGCATTGTGGTCCATTGTGATGCATTGTGGTCGAACATGCGGCGAACACCTGGAAATGTTCTGAGTTCGCTATCTAATCGAACAGGCTAAGTTCGGATCGAACTCCGAACCGTCCGAACCGAACAGCTCATCCCTAATCAGTACCATGGATAAAAAATAAAAAGGATAGGCCACATCGGATACTTCTGTTATATCAGCCTTTATTCCAATCCATCGCAAGTCAGGAAGTGATACAAGTTTCGGCTGAAAAAGCCTTAAACATGTACAGTTGTGTTCAAAATTATTCAACCCCCAATGCTGTAAAGGGTTTTAGGGAATTTAGTGTACATTTGTAATTGTATTCAGAATGAAATCCTACAAGGACTTTTTAAAGAACCATATGCAACTAAAATGACATCAATTGGTTTTGTAATACAGTAGTAAATGTTTCTTTTGTGAATTCTTCATTGACACAATTATTCAACCCCTTAAAGACTACCACTCTGAAGAACAGAGGTTCATTCAAGTGTTTTCAATCAGGTATTGAAAACACCTGTGGATGTCACGGAGCAGTAATAAAGCATAATAAGCACCAATTAGGCAGCTTTAAAATGACTGTGATACTCAGCTCCTTCTAGACATTTACTGGTGTGGTTACAAACATGGTGAAGTCAAGAGAATGGTCCAGGAAGACCAGAGAAGAGGTGATTACTCTTCACAGGAAGGGCAATGGCTAGAAGAAGATTGCAAAGATGTTAAACATACCAAGAGAGACCATAGGAAGCATCATTCGCAAATTCAAGGCAAAGGGCACTGTTGAAACGCTACCTGGTCGTGGCAGAAAGAAGATGCTGACTTCGACTGCTGTGCGCTACCTGAAGCGTAGAGTGGAGAAAAGTCCCCATGTGACTGCTGAGGAACTGAGAAAAGATTTGTCAGATGTGGGTACTGAAGTTTCAGCTCAGACAATACGGTGCACACTGCGTAATGAAGGCCTCCATGCCAGAACTCCCAGGCGCACCCCTTGCTGTCTCCAAAGAATAAGAAGAGTCGACTGCAGTATGCCAAAAGTCATGTGGACAAACCACAGAAGTTTTGGGATAGTGTTCTGTGGACTGATGAAACAAAATTAGAACTGTTTGGGCCCATGGATCAACGCTATGTTTGGAGGAGGAAGAACAAGGCCTATGAAGAAAAGAACACCTTGCCTACTGTGAAGCATGGCGGGGGGTCAATCATGCTTTGGGGCTGTTTTGCTTCTGCAGGTACAGGGAAGCTTCAGCGTGTGCAAGGTACCATGAATTCTCTTCAGTACCAGGAGATATTGGATGACAATGTGATGCAGTCCGTCACAAACCTGAGGCTTGGGAGATGTTGGACCTTTCAACAGGACAATGATCCCAAGCATACCTCCAAGTCCACTAGAGCATGGTTGCAGATTAAAGGCTGGAACATTTTGGAGTGGCCATCGCAGTCACCTGACTTAAATCCGATTGAGAACCTCTGGTGGGACTTAAAGAAAGCAGTTGCAGTGCGCAAGCCTAAGAATGTGACTGAACTGGAGGCTTTTGCCCATGACGAATGGGCGAAGATACCCGTAGATCGCTGCAAGACACTTGTGTCAAGCTATGCTTCACGTTTAAAAGCTGTTATAACTATAAAAGGATGTTGTACTAAGTACGAAGATTGAATGTCACTTGGGGGTTGAATAAAACTGATAATGATGTGAGCACAGAAAAGACATTTGTGGTTATTTCATTATAAATGTTATGTTATATTTGTCTGACCTACACGTGCCTCTTTGATTTAATTGTAAGCAAGATGACTGAATGATCAAAATCAATGTTAAACTGGCCAAAACACTCAATTTCAGTGGGGGTTGAATAATTTTGAACACAACTGTATGACGTTCTTACTTCCCATAGCATGTTAAACACCTTAAAACCAATTAAAATTCCTCTAAGGGAGGCAGGTCTTACAATTGATCAGAACAATTTAACCCTTCCAGCACCGGGCTTACAGCCCTATCGAGTTTATTACATTCAACATAGAGACAAAAAACATAAACAAAACACAACAACTGCAAAAAATTAATTTATGAAAAAAATTTAGAAATTAAAAAAATGAATCTAGGTTAAATTCTTTATTAAGCCCAGGTGCCAGAGAGTATCTAGTTTAAATATCCATTTTTTCTCTGTCTGTTTTAACAATAAAGACATATCCCCCTCCCACGTCTTAACGCTGGAATCTGATCAATAACTTGAAGTTGAGAGATCGAATTATTTTCCTTACAAAAATGTTCGGGTATAGGTAAGTCAATTTTGCCTGTCAGTTTGGTGGATTTATGTTGAGTGATTCTCTTTCATTTTCCTTGTGGTCTCACCTATATAGGCGAGACTACATGGACACTTAATCATATAGACTACAAAGGAGCTATTACATGTAAAAAAAATCCTTAATACGATATTGTTCCCCAGTATGTGGGTGCGAAAACTTGTTTCCTTTAATTACTGCATTACAGCAGCTACACGAAAGGCAGGGTAATGTATCAAATCTCTGTATCCCCATAAAAGTTTGGACTTTATTTACTGATGGACCCAGATCCGTTTTTACCAATCTATCTTTGAAATTTTTATTTCTTTGGTAAGCAAAAAGAGGAAAAGATTAAAATTCCTCTATTCCAGGAAAACCCTTATTTAAGATTTTCCAATTATTTTTGATTATTGTGTTTATTCCTCGACTAGCTCTATTGAAATTGGTGATAAACACTAGTTTATCCAATTTTGCTTTCCCTCTAGTACTACGTGGAGCAATAAGGTTTAAATGATCCATCTGTAATGCTCTAGCCTTTTCCATTTTCAATAGTTCCGTAGGATAGGAATAGGGATGAGCCGAACACCCCCCGAATTCGGTTCGGGCCCGAACCCGAACTTCCCATTTGTTTGGGTCCGACCCCGAACCTGAACCCGAACACCCATGCAAGTCAATGGGGCTGAAAATTCAGTTTTTTAGAGTGCCCTCCAAGAGGGCATATATGCTACATATTTGCCATAAAAGGTGTATGGGGGTCCGGGTAGTGCCCTGGGGGACAGGAAACAAGGACAAAAAGTTAAAAAAAAAACGTTTTTAAAGGGACAGTGAGTTTTCCATGAAATAAGGGTTAAAAATAAAAACGAAAAATTCCTTCAAATATCGTGCCTAGGAGGTCCCCATAACCTGCCTGTGAAGTGGCGGATTTCTAGGATGTATAGAAATATGTAAAAAACAAAAAATGACATTTCAAATGACGGTAAATGCTTTTCCTTTAATCTATCCATAAACAACTGCTTGGGGCGGCAGTCTGTAAGAAAAGAGGAGACATTTTCGGACACGCAGAAAAAGTTTACTGATTTTTTTGGCGGTGAAAAGCAGGAGAATGACTGGAGAATGGAAAATTCTAGACCAAATAGCCGATTTGGAAAGTGAGATAAATGGGAGAATTTTTCTGGTTTGGCTATTTTGACCTAGAATTTTCCAATCTCCAGTCATTCTCCTGTGTTTCACCTTTCTCAGAATAACCCTGTCAGGGTTATTCAGAGAGCGTTGAAGAGCAGGAGAATGACTGGAGAATGGAAAATTCTAGGTCAAAATAGCCAAACCAGAAAAATTCTCCCATTTAGGCTAGGGTCAGACTAGCGAATTTTTAACGTGCGTTTAGGCGCACTTAATCACGGCCGCACTAGCAGCAAATGATGGGCAATGACGGCCAATATACGAAGTACGGTCGCACGAAAGTCCGGTTGTGCAACACAAGTGGAAAATGAACGCTTTTTCGAGAACGCAGAACCGCTAATACGGACGTACAGAGTGCGCTGCGTCCACTAGCGTCGTGTGTGCGTGATTTGGAGACGTCAGACCCTGCTCATGTCCGGCCAACATAACGACCAGACACCCAAAGTTTCCTGATTTGGATCCGTAAAAAATCAAGCACAAAAATGCGCATCGTATGACCGTTTTCGTGCAATCCGTGAAAAAGTACGGCAATGCGTTCGGACGCACTTTTTGACGATTGCGGCGAAAAATGCGTTAGTCTGACCCTAGCCTTATCTCACTTTCCAAATCAGCTATTTGGTCCAGATTGTTCTCTTTTCCTGCCATTCTCCTGGTTTTCACCTTTCTCTGAACAACCCCGAGAGAGAGGTGAAAGCCAGGAGAACTGGCAGGAGAAGAGAACAATCTAGACTAAATAGCCAATTTGGAAAGTGAGTTAAATGGGAGAATTTTTCTGGTTTGGCTATTTTGACATAGAATTTTCACTTCTCCAGCTATTCTCCTGCTTTTCACCTCTCTCTGAATAACCCTGTGAATGTTTAATCCCGAGGTGAAAAATAACATTGCTTTAGATTTTTTTCAAACACCAGTTAACCACTTGGCTGCTATGGACACGCTCAGCGCGTCCAGCCAAGTGGTTCTCCTGTGCTATGGACGCGCTGAGCGCGTCCATGCACAGGAGGCAGCAATCCGCCGGATTCCGGTGGATTGCTGTGCCCCCCGGTGCGGGCTGACATCTTGGATGTCAGCCCAGCACTCCGGGACCTCGGCAGAGCAATTAGATATCATCGCGGCGGCGCGATGACATCTAATTCAGGGCCCCCCACATGTGCGGAGGAAGCGCCTGAAAAGGAGGGGGGAGGTCCTCCGGACCTCTCTCCCTCCCGATCGCTGGGGGGCAGAGGGTTAATCCAGGCACTGTTTGGAAGGGCACAGCCTGCCCTTCCAAACGGTGGCTGTGATTAACCCCTGGGGAGCCGGATCACGAATCGGCACTGAAAAGCGCCGGATCGTGATCCTCTCCTGGAGCTGGCCAACATCTTGGATGTCGGCCAGGCCTCCAGGAACTCCCCCTGAGGACTGGCGTCATCATGCATAGCACGATGACGCCAGTCCTGGAGTTAACCCCTAGCTGCCACCAATGGTGGAGATAGGGGGTTCCAATGAACCCCCTATCTCCCGATCCGTGGCAGCTAGGGGTTAATGTTTGATATCGTTGGATCGGCCAGAGCATGACATTTTCAAGGATACTAAACATGAGCATGAAAAATGTTTTTTTTAAAAAAATAAAAAATAAAAAAATAAAAATATTTTAAAAACAAATTCTAAAAAAAAATAAACAAGTTTTTTTGTTTGTTTTTGTTTTGTTAATGCAACAATATTGTTCCCATTTCAATTATAATGTGAACAATAATGCTGCACTAACGATTTTTGTATGCGGTGCGTTTGTTAAAAAAAGCGAAATTTTCCCCAAAATAAAAAATGTAACAAGACCCCATTTCTAATTTTTTTAACAAGCGCACCTCATACAAAATATAACCGCAAACGATCGCATGTTAAAATGTGAAAAAAAAAACACTTTACACATAATAAATTATTGAAAATTCAAATTTTATTGCATTTTTTGTTATAATATACAGACATGACATAACGTATACATATAATAATGACATATTATGAATCTGCCAAGTCTGCCGGAAAGAACAATATATATAATATGTCTGGGTCATATATCAAAATATGGCTACAAAATGTGGTTAAACATGATGAGCGAAAGCTTTAAAAATTACCTCAGCACAGAGGTGTGAAAAGCCTCAGCAGCGAAAGGGTTAAATGCTGCATATTAGGATGTTTTAGGGAAATTAATTCTCAAATCTCAATCAGAAGCAGACACCAACCCACCCCCTTACTATATTGTACAATGTATCAAATTGATTACCAGACTAAAAACACCTGGTGTTATGCCCGCTTGTGAACAGAGGTCATTTAGAGTTGATAATCTTTCCACGTACACATTAGTTTTTAATTAAATATCTAATAAACCGTTGCTTATAATATTCTGCAGTAAAGAGTCTCTTTATTTCTAGATTTTTTTGTATTTTTTTAAGCATTTTATATACTTTTTTCAAAATTTCTCTTTTTTTTCGAACCAGAACCAAACACGCCCAAAAAGTTCGAAATTCGCAAACTTTTGAACTGCCAAAGTTCGGGTCGAACTCTGAACCGTCCTAACCCGAACAGCTCATCCCTAGATAGGAACATACAGAAAATTTCTCTTCCATCTCATTTAATCTGATCCTCCTCAGCTCTGGATCAGAAACATTCTGTACTACTCTAGTAAACTTGCGTTGAGGAAGTGATTTTAATACATGGTCCGGGTTAAAACTGGAAAAATGCCTTTCGTGTAGCTGCTGTAATATAGTAATCAAAGGAGACAAGTTTTTGCACCCACATACTGGGGAACAATATCATATTAAGGATTTTTTTTACATGCAATAGCTCCTTTGTAGTTTATATGATTAAGTGTCCATGTGGTCTCGTCTATATAGTGAGACCACAAGGAAAATTAAGGAGAGAATCACTCAACATAAATCCACCATATGGGCAGGCAAAATTGACTTACCTATACCCAAACATTTTTTGTAAGGAAAATTATTCGATCTTTCAACTTCGTTTTCAAGTTATCGATCAGATTCCAGCATTAAGACGGGGGGGGGGGGAGATAGGGCTTTATTGTTAAAACAGAGAGAGAGAAAAAATGGATATTTAAACTAGATACTCTCTGGCACCTGGGCTTAATAAAGAATTTAACCTAGATTCATTTTTTTAATTTCTAAACTTTTTTCATAGATTTATTTTTTGCAGTTGTTGTGTTTTATTTATGTTTTTTGTCTCTATGTTGAATGTAATAAACTCGATAGGGCTGTAAGCCTGGTGCTGGAATGGTTAAATTGTTCTGATCAATTGTAAGACTTGCCTCCCTTAGAAGAATTTTAATTGGTTTTAAGGTATTTAACATGCTATGGGAAGTAAGAACGTCATACATGATTAAGGCTTTTCAGCCGAAACGTTATATCACTTCCTGACTTGCGATGGATTGGAATAAAGGCTGATATAGCAGAAGTATCCGGTGTGGCCTATCCTTTTTATTTTTTGTCTGATCGGGATTGCAGATCCTTTGATAGAGCACCCGGCGATTAACCTGGATTCCTGCCCTTCAAGGTGTAGCTACGCAGCGTTTGTTTGAGTACCATGGCTAGTAACAAGCCTGCCATTATCCATGGTGCTGATATGAAGAAATAGATCGATAATATGTGTTTCTCCATTGGCGACTGTCCATGGTTCTGACAGATCAGAACCATGGACAGTCTCCGATGGTGAATCACATATTATCGATCTATTTCTTCATATCAGCACCATGGATAACGACAGGCTTGTTACTATCCATGGTGCTAATACTGACAAAGGGCCACATTACAATCTATGTGCTAACGTTAACACTCACCTGCGTGAGCATTAACGTTAGCCACGGTGTCTACCGCATATTACAATCATAACCCATTTGCGTCTGGTACCTTGCGCTTTTCAGCGCGAGGTTACTGTACTCTGCGCTCCCTATACTTAACATGGGGAGTGCAAAGTGTTAATCAGCATTAGGATTACAAAGTCCTAACACTGATTAATGTCCAGCTCTGGTTAGCGGAAAGTTAACCAGAGCCAGGACTTGGTGTTAACGGATTCTGCTTCTGCTGAATCCGTTAACACCAGCCAAAAAATAAAATTGTATACTCACCTCCTGTCCCACGGCGAGGACCACGGCTCCAACCGCCTCCTCCGTCTGACAGGAGCAGGGAGAGACTGGGGGAGACTGGTTCCTCCAGTCTCCCCCTGCATACCACTATGCCGACCGGCCGGATCTCACGAGGCGAGATCCGGCAGGTCATGTGACCGCCGGCATCTGGCTCAATGGAGTCCTATGGACTGCATCGAGTGTATGCTCGTGGCTGCGCTCAGCGTTGCCGTGAGCATCCCGGGTGTAGCGCCCACTACAAATGCAGTCATCATTTTTTGCACCTGCATTGCAATCCCCTGTGAAAATGGGGGTGGTAGGGGGAAAACTGCGGGCGCAGTTTTTTCTCCCTGCCTCCCCCATTTTAAAGCAGGGATTGTAATGTAGCCCAAAATGTATTGTATCAAAATTCATTGCCGAACAGAACACATACGGACGGACTGTGAGAAGATAATCCAGCTGTATGTGTTCTGCAAAGAAAAAAACAGACCTCGTTATACTTTTAAAATAAGTTAGGAAGAACCCTAACTATTAATCCAAAAATTCCCAAAAAATGCAAAAATAATCCTAACAAATAAATAAATGCAGACACTTCTTGCTGTAAATGGAAAAAATAAATGCTTTAAGATATATTTAATAAAAACAGGAATTCTGCACTGGAACAAGTGAAAAAAGTGACGGACGATACGAAATTAGTAACGAATATACGTTGTCGGAAATGAACTGAAACGGAACCGAAATCGCAAATAGAAAGAAAATTACTTGCGATTTTACAAGTTTCATGTCCGTACGAAATAACAAAATTTTCGTATCGGGAAATATTTCGTATGATGTGTATTTCGTTGCCGGTCCGGTTCGGAACATCGGACGAATCCGATGCACCGAATCGGCCCGTTTCGTGAGAAAAACGAATCAGTACGAAACGAAACGCACATCCCTAGAAATTTCCACACACAGTATCTGCCTGGCTAGATATACCAGTATCTGCACTATTAAGTAACCTGAAATATGTTTTCATTTCACTAAAATCCAAATAAAGCCCACCAAAATCTTTAGCTCCAGGCCCATAGAGATCTTAGTACTTCCACAACCCTCCATGGAATCTTAGGGACTCTGGGAGGTGATAGTACCAGCGAAGCGGAAGTTCTACCGCGAGTATCACTGTGTTAGCTCTGCATTCTGGGGCGAACTACTGTGCGCCTGCCTCGAAATACTACACTAACATTGGTATACTACAGGAAAATCTGCAGGTGAAGATTTTCCCCGTTAGCCTCCCCATGTTAACGTTAGCTATGGAATAGGTCCTAAAATGTTCTCCAAATTCATCACACAAGAATTGATAATGTTGCACGATGTTTTGTCCTGTTCTCATTTTTGTTATTAACCAGGTGCCACAAAGATTGTATACCTGTGTGAGACCCTCAAAGAGATTAAGTAAATATGAGAGATACATATATCTTGTTTTAAAGTGCCCAGGAAAATGAGAGCCCCTTCCTTGCAGACCAATCACACACCGGGGCTCTCCCATAGGGCATCACTATGATCTAGACACAAATTCCAGGAAAATGAGAGGCACTCCTGGTGTAGTGCACATAGATTTTTATTGGATTATGATGTACTTTATCCTTACTCCAATAAACGTCCATGTACACTACACCAGGAGTGCCTCTCATTTTCCTGGAATTTGTGTCTAGGGCATAATGACGCCCTATGGGAGACCACCGATGTGTGATTGGTCTACAAGGAAGGGGGTCTCATAGGTCAACCCTAATCACTTCTCTGAATGTTTTAAACAGTGATAATCTGAAGGTATTTGTGGAAACACTGAGGGATATCACTGCACTAATACTGTAATGTGTGCGCTCCCATAGGAATTTGTGCTTTTGTTTTATTACATTTTTTGGTTGCGGGATACACATTGTGGTTTGAGCAGCACTTACTAGCAAATTGTGAATTTATTGTTTTGATTTTTTTGTCACACACCATGCCACCGTCTATTTCTGAAGAGTCCATTTTCCTTCTTGCAATATATACAGTAAAGTATCCAGTTTATAAATCCCATCTCAATGGTGGTACCCAGTCCACGATCTGAAACTGTAGCTTGGCCACAGAGTGATTTTCTTTCAGAAAATGCTCTGGTAATGGTAGTTCACGCTTCTTTGCCATAATGTTGACTGACGCTTGGTGACTCTACCTCTAACTCTCCTTGTGGTCTCCCCCACATATGGGGATTTTATATCTATTGTGTGGGTGAACCACACCGACACCCTTTATCATTGCAGCACTGCATCCATAATTCAAACAGCGAAAGGTTCCACACACTTTCTTTCCCCAAATTTTCTGTTTCCCTGATAGAGGCCCAACATCTGCCCTCACCAATCTCTCAGATTTTGTTCCTCCTAAAGGAAGCATGGGGGAGTCTGGAACTCTTTTACCCTCGGGCAAACCCCTTTGTAGAATGTTTTCGCAGGCTATCCTTAATTCTTTTACTAGCACAATTGTATTGTGGGGGTTTGGGGGAGTTATGGCGAATAGAGATTAAGAGTGTGTAACAGTATGAGGCCTATATATGTTGATCTCTGAGAACAGAGAACTCTGAATGTTATATGTGTAAAATGTAAAGGGTGATGATAACAGGAATAGATAAGGGCAAAGGTTAAAGTATATAAACAAGAAACACTTCTGCCTGCACTCAGCTACTATCTGACTCTAAATTTCCTCCAAATGCCTTGGCTCTGTGTCGACCTTGAAAAAGTGTGATCACAGTCAGGTAATTGCACACAGAGACTGTATTTATACATCATGAGTGATAGAAGACAGGGTGTTGGGCCTACTGTTTCCACATACAAACAGAAATTTGTAGCCTGATGTGATCATTTAACTGTGCAAGCCAATAAGTTAACAGTTTTCATTTAATGGCTTGAGATGAATACTTTGCGACAAAGTTGAAATAGAGATGGTGATGGTAATAGGAAGCCACTAATCGTTAACATTCTAATGTAGAAGAGGCTTCCATGTGGCCACTCTGCCCTAAAGGTCAGATCAGTACTTTTTCATTTCTGGTAGTTCTTCTGCAAGGTTACCCATTTCCGCACATGATCTCTGAGGCTCACCCAGAGTGACCATTTAGTTCTTGATCACCTCATTTACCAAGGATCTTCTACTTGGATAGCTCTGCTGGGGCAAAGTCCAATTATTCCAAACCTCTTTCACTTAAAAATTATGGAGGCCACTGAGCGCTTGCGAACCTTCATTGAGAACAAAAAAATTGTAATATGTTTACTGAATTTTTTATTACAGTGAGGCTGGAGAGTGCTCCTTGTAGCTGCTTCAGAGCAACACAGGGTAATAAGAATTTTGTTTCTTCTAATGTAAAACACTAATCCTGTAATAATAAGTTATGCAGGCGACATTATTGAATGCCAATCTTCATTTATCATGGTGTTATGATGCAAAATGGTGTATGCACGTTTTTGGTAGTGAAAGGATTAAAAGTCAGACGTAATATTCCATGAGACTTTCCTACCCAGTATGCAAAGATGTGCATAGATGACAGAGGTAGAGCAATGAAAAAATGAATTAGTAGGAAATCAGCCACCAGTGACCAGACCATATACCAATTATTGGTCTTTGGTGGATTGCATGGAATGCATCTTTACTGATTTTGCGTTCATTGAGTGATTCCCTTCAGCTACCATCTCCCAATTCTTTATTTATAGTCACATTGATAGCCAACAAAGTGCTCAAACTGTGTATGTAAGGATCTGATGTTAATTAACATTACACCAGTGAGCCTATCTCTTTGGAGAAGATGCAGTTACACGGCAGGTACAACAGGTTCCGCAAAACGCATTGCTATAAGTGGTTTAAGTAGAGTGTTAAATGGCGCACATTAAATTATAAACACTTCAATGGTATAAGGTTTATATGATTATCTAAAGCAGCTTTCTCAAATATCAATTATCTAAGGTTGAATAATAACACTAAGTGTATTTCACAGAGAAATATGCTACTTGACGTCTTTAAATATTTTTGCTGACATTAAATAATACAATATGCCAAGCATTCAGTTTCTTTTTTTGCAAGCTTTCAGCAAGTAAGTGGAATTTGATATAGAATTTTCCTAGGGCCCTTTATGTAATTCTACTTTGGGAATATAATTAAGACTTTTAGCTCTCACTATTTCCATTTTAAATGTACGTCGCTGCTTCAGTGATATGGATTTCCTCTGGCATGCTTGTGGCATAGGAGAACTGCTCCTTCACATGAACTTTAATCTTTCCTTTGACAGTAAAACAGTTCTAAGGTATGGAAGAGTCAAGTAAATAAACAGAAATCAAAAGCATGATATGCTGATTAAGGATTAAGTCCAAACTGATTCTGTCTTATTTGTTTATGCAAATGAAACACAGCAGACTTGGGCACCGATTTTTTTTTCGGTTCGATTCGGTTCGGTTCGTTCGGATTTTGTAAATTTTCGTTTCGGCCGATTTTCGTTTCGGTTCGGTTCATTTAGTTTTTCATATCAACTTTTTTCTCGTGATTTCGGAAATTTTCGTGTTTTTCGGAACGTCTGTTCTCCTCGTTTCAAAGTGTCTATTCGTTTTGACGTAAACTAATATTTTTTCTGATACGATAATTATACGATACGATAATTCTGCCGATACGATAATTCTGCCATTGAGATTTCTCATGTTTTACAAGAAGGATACATTGAGATTTCTAATTTTTTACAAGAAGGATACATTGAGATTTCTCTGGTTTCCCGGGAAGGATACATTGAGATTTCTCATTTTTTACAAAAAGGATACATTTATTTATTTATAAAGGATTTTACCAGGAAGGATACATTGAGATTTCTCATGTTTTACAAGAAGGATACATTGAGATTTCTCATGTTTTACAAGAAGGATACATTGAGATTTCTCTGGTTTTACGAGAAGGATACATTGAGATTTCTCTGGTTTTCCAGGAAGGAAACATTGAGATGGGAAAAAACAAAATTGAATTACAGAATCAGCGATATAAATACGATGTCTGAAATTACTGAAATGGTACCGAAATCAGGAATGGAGCCGAAATCACGAATGGAACGAAAATGAATTTCGATTTTACACATTTCTAGTCCATTTGAAAACTCCGAAAAGTTTTCGTTTCGGCACGAAAATTTGTTCGGATCTGCCGTTTTCGGATCTGAAAATTTTCGGAAAATCGGCCAAATCCGAATGCACGATTCGGGAAATTTCGTGAAAATTTCGAAATTCCGAAACCCGAAACGCACATCCCTAAAACACAGTAAAGAAATGCATTCAGTTAATGCATAGAGCTCCATATATACTGTACGATGCATATCTCCATCCCATAAAACAAAGTTCCATTTAATCCCTTTGAGGCATATTCTCAACCAAACTGGTTGTCACATTTTTACACATAAAAATTATTTTTAAAAAAATCCATTATTTTTGTATAATTATTTGCAAATAACTAGATTGGTTGAAAAAAAAATACAAAAGAATTTTTGTCTCAACCCACTTTTCTCCTTTTTATTTGTAGTGAGTTTTGTTATGGCAATTTTTACCATTCCAGCTTCTGTGAATTAAACCAAAGGATATCATTTTTATTTATAATAGTCCCTAATGGACAGAATAGGCATATAATCTACAACATTAGGTTTCTGTATAATCAATCACTAGAATCACCTAGCTGTGATTTATAGCAGTACATATTATATGAAATATATCTTACATGAAGGTTCCAGATTCTATTGCTATGCAGCTTCAATACCACACCAACCACATTTAACTGCCTTATGTAATATATATTTATATTTATATATTTTTAAAAGCACTTTAGAACCACAAGAACCCTTTAGAATAAATCATGTTGCTTAAACATGGAAAATCTGAAGCACTTTACTGTCATCACAAATTAACATCTATGACAGATATTTTGTCCCTTAAATGTATACAGGCATAGAAATACAAAGACAATATGTGTTTATTCATCATTTATTATTTATTTTTATTTACAGTGTTTACATAATTGAAAAGCTTAATTCAATTTAATATGCTTTTAACAGCGAAGATTCAGTAAATTAGAAAACAATGTAACTATATCAGTGTTGCTTGGTGTACTGAATACTAGTATCTTCTACCTTTTCATTGCTTGGATCTAGACATGTGTCTAAAAATTAAGAGCAGTGTCCCCTTTAAGGAGGGGTAGTGTGCCACTGGTCCTCTAGCCCATATCTTTGCTGCCAACTCTATGCAAGTACAGGCTGGGTGGAGTAGAGGTAACATCACTGCTCTATAACTGTGGAGACACAGGTTCGATCCCGGCAAGAGCACCTCTCTAGTAAGCATCCTTAAGCATCCCTAAGCAAGACACCTAACTGTACATACTCGCCACCCAGGACATACTTGAAAACGAGAGAAATCTCAATGTATCCTTCCTGGTAAAATACTTTCTCAAAATAAATTAAAAAGTGCTAAACATTGCCTGCAACACCACATTTGGTTTAATTTTTGTCCCTTAAATCACATCTTCATGTTCATTGTGTTGAGTTCTAATCTCCAGCATCATCCTTGAGTCACTATTTTAATTACTTATTCCATTAGAGTTAGGGATACTATTTCTGCTTGTTTTAGGATTTGGGTTACTTTTAGGGTTATGATTACTTTTAAATTTAGAGTTTGGCCGGGGTCACGTGAGCATTTTTAGAGTGGAGAGACGTTCCTTTTACTCTGACGCCTGACTGTCCACCTCGCTGAGCGCAGTTAGTGCACTCAGCGCTGCAATTTTAAATTCTCCTATGGAGGATCGCACTTTGCAGCCCTGTCTAACGCGCATCTAGCATTTCGACGGGGAGGCTTTCAGCAGAATTGCGCACGCGCTACAGCAAGTGGCCGGCCCCATCGAAGCGTCACAACGCTGCGATGGATGCCGGGAGGCACGTCACTACGGGAGCACATACTGCGCTTGTCTGACCCCAGCCTTCGGGTTACTACTTCTACTTGTTTTATTTGCATTACAGTAAGGGATTTCACATTGCACAGTGAATGCTATATTTTCAGTCATGCAAATGAATCTTATATGATCTCATTATGATTTATTTAGACTCAAACTAATTAGTTTAATTTATTGTGGCTGCAATTTGGTTCAGAGACTCAATGACTTGGCATTTTGGATGGTATAGAATTGCCGATATTGGGGAAAATTTATATGTGCTCCAAACCAAATCGCGCAAGACTAATTAAAACCAGAAATGGCCTGTGACCTGAACTAATTTATGATAGGGATACTGCTTCCCAGATAGCCATAACTGGCAAAATGAGTCAAACTGTGAAACTAATTTGCATTTGAAACCCTCAATTTAATTCAAGACAACGTGAGAATTCAATGAAACATTCTCAGGGATAACAGATATGCATGGAAAATACCTTTGTCCGTTGAATTAGAAGATTTTGGAACCAGTCTTTTATGTTTTTCTGACCTCATTCTTCATTGTTTTGTACTAATTCCTTTATATGGATGTTTGCACAAAAACACAGAAAAATAAGCTATGAGGAACAGATATCATATTCTTAAAAACAGAATACAAATTTAAGAGAAGTGTGCAGAAAAAAACAAATAGCTAGGTTTCTATTTTTTTTTACCAACCTTTAATACGCATTGCAAGTTGTTGCCCTTTGTTTTATTAGGGTTAAATGAAATAACACAATTTTTGTTTAACAGAAATGTAGCCGTGTGCTCCCTTTTTTTTCAGAAATCGACTTAAAATTAATTTTAATAACACAGACATACACAAGGAGTTTGAATGATGTTTCCAAGAATGGCCTAATGATTTTTGGCAGTGAAGGGGTTAAACAAGACAATCATTGCAGAGCATAACACAGCAAAGAAGTTGTCTTCATTGATTAGTGTGCAATTAAATATACATACTAATTGTACATATTCGGTAACCCAAAATAAAAAAAACATTTGAGAAAATTTACATTATTTTTAATGACTTATAATATGTTTTCCTCTTCTCAAATTTCCAACTTCAAACAGACCCATGAATGTAAGCAGGACAGATCTTTTCTTAATCATGTATAAATTGCATGGGCTCTATCACTTCCTTAAAGCTAACACTAGCGCTCACATAAATGAGAGTTAGCGCTTGCTTAAATGAGGTGATAGCGCTCTACACAGATCACCTCTGAATTGTTAGCGAATCAGTATTAGCGCTTTTTAGTGCGCGTCTACTGTACTTTGCTCTCCTCATGTTAAGTATAGGGAGCGCAAAGTGCAAGAGCTCAGAGACTTTTGATCCTAACGCTAGTTACTAACTAAAATCAGTTCGAATCAGTTAGCAGCAGCTGAAAACCCCAAAAAAACAATTACTCACCTCTCATCCCACAGCAACAACGGAGGCCCTATCCGCTGCTTCTGGCTGCTGGGAGCAGAGTGAGACTGAGGGAAAAAGACCTCAGTCTCCCTCCGCGATCACTCTGCTGACCAGCAGGATCTTGCGAGAGACAAGATCCTGCTGGTCATGTGACCTGGCAGCAGAAGCCTCCATGGAGTCCTATGGACTTCATGAAGGGACTGCTCGGGATGGCACTTTACCACTGTCCCGAGCATCCAGGACCCCAGTGGCTGCTACGGGACAGGCCAGCTGGACTCAGCGCCGTAGTTCACAAAATATGGCCATATCTTGCGTAAGCATGTCACAAACGATAATGTATACCATCTCTGACAGGTCCTCAACTAAACACCTAATGACTGCCCTTATGGGATAGCAACTCATTTACTGAGGACATAATCCTCCCTGGAGCCCCCTGCAATTCAAGGTTAAATAGAACCTGTGACGGGACACCTGTGACTGGCAGAGACGTCCACCTAGTAGGTTACCTCAACAAGTATAATACAGCAATGAGGGGGCAGTTGGCTTCCTGTACTAGGCATAACAAGTTGGTGCTTCTCAAGACATTTAAATATACCAAAGGGAGAGCACTCCATTACACAGATAATGTCATCTTCAAGATTATACAGTTTCAAGATTTAAAAAGATTGTGTTGCCCATCAATACACTGATATTTAAGTGACATATGAAATTTGTGACATAACTTTTATTCTGGTCTTTATATAGATTACTCATGAACTACATTTAAAATGAATTTTTATTGAAATATAGGCATAGAACATATATTTTTTTCAATGCAAAAAGTATGGATTTCAATTTGCTCTCAATACAATATTTTTGACAATGGACAGAAAGGACAATGTTTCTTCAAGGATTCTGGGCTCTCTTGTGGAATGATACTGACTTGGAAATGGCAGCAACAGTAACAAAGCCAGTGTTTTTAAACCAGGGACGTGGCATTAAAATAATAATAAACTCAGCTGCTCCGTGCTGCCCCGCGATTGGCTCCATCCACTGCCTCTGCGCGCAGTGCATGCATTCTTTTTACAGCTTAAGCAATTTGCGTAGCGGTGGTATGCTTCCCCGCTACGCTAATCGCGTAGGATGCTAAGGAGGTCTGCAGTCGAGTTTCTGTTCAAATAGGAACACATGTGCGCTGCCTACTTCCTAAATACTGCTCGTCAGAGCCTCAGAGAGGCCCTGACAGAGCAATGGAATAGCTTGGACTAATGCAAAAGCACCATTGGTCCAAGCCTTTCAAAAAACTGCCTGCATTGGAGGTTGGCCTCTGATTGACAGGAAGGGACCCAGGCAGCTCCCCTTGCTCCCTCTAGTGGCAGATACAGAGTATGACAGGCCCATGCAGCTCCCTCTTCTACCTCTAGTGGCAGATACAGAGTATGACAGGCCCAGGCACCTCTCTTTGCTCCCTCTAGTGGCAGATATTATTATTATTATTCTTTATTTATAAAGCGCCAGCATATTCCGCAGCGCTGTACAATAAGCACAGTACAGACAGGGTTACAATACATTGAACAACATTTGACAAACAGTACAGGAGGAGATGAGGGCCCTATTCCCGTAGGAACTCACAATCTGGGAGGGTTGGGGTTGGAAACAGGAGGAGAGGACTGTAAGGTGAGAGTGATTGATGGTTGTGTCAGTGAGTTGGGTGGTAGGCTTCCCTAAATAGGAATGTTTTAAGGGAGCGTTTGAAGGAAGAGAAGTTAGGGGAAAGTCTGACAGTACGAGGGAGAGCGTTCCAGAGAGTGGGGGCTGCGCGTGAGAAATCCTGCAGTCTATCATGGGAAGAGGTGATGCGGGGAGAAGCTAGGCGCAGGTCACTGTTTGACCTTAGGGAGCGGGCTGGGGTGTATTTGGTGATTAGTGAGGACAGGTAGTGGGGAGCTGAATTAGTGAGGGTTTTGTAGGTAAGGATAAGGATTTTGAACTTAATTCTGCAGTGGATGGGGAGCCAGTGAAGGGACTCGCAGAGGGGAGCGGCAGAGACAGAGGCGGGTGAGGTGAATTAGCCTGGCGGAGGCGTTCAGGATGGATTGTAGGGGGGAGAGGCGGGACAGAGGGGAGGCCATATAAGAGATTATTGCAATAGTCGAGTCGGGAGATTACCATGGCGTGTATGAGTTGTTTTGTGGTGACAGCGGTAAGAAATGGCCGAATTCTGGAAATATTACGCAGTTGGTATCGGCAGGAGGAGGAAAGAGACTTGATGTGGGGGTGAAGGAAAGAGCAGAGTCAAGTGTATCTCCAAGACAGCGAACTTGGTTTGATGGGGAGATGGTGATACCCTCCACCGTGATAGAGAAGTCAGGAGGTGGGGAGGCATTGGAGGGAGGAATAAGTAGGAGTTCAGTCTTTGACATGTTGATCTTTAGGTGGTGGGAGGCCATCCAGGAGGAGATGCCAGATAAACAGTCACTGACTTTTGAAAGGACAGGGGGAGAGAGATCAGGGGTAGAGAGCTAGATCTGAGTGTCATCAGCGTAGAGGTGGTAATTAAAGCCAAAGCTGTTGATGATTTTGCCCAGGGAGGAGGTGTAGATGGAAAAGAGCAGAGGACCAAGGACAGAGCCTTGAGGTACACCAACAGATAGAGGCAATGAGGAGGAGGAGGAGTTACCAGCAAAGGACACACAGAAGGACCTGTTGGATAAATAGGAGTCAACCCAAGCAAGTGCAGTGTCACCGAGACCCAGAGAGTTGAGGGTCTGTAGAAGGAGGGGGTGGTCAACAGTGTCAAAAGCAGCCGAGAGGTCAAGCAGGATGAGAATAGAATAGTGGCCGCGTTATTTAGCAGTTAGGAGGTCGTTGGTGACTTTGGTGAGGGCAGTTTCAGTTGAGTGTAGGGGACGGAAGCCAGATTGCAGGGGGTCAAGTAGGGAATTGGAGGACAGGAAGAGGGAGAGGCGGTTGAAGACTAGTTTTTCTAAGAGCTTTGATGTGAAGGGAAGCAGGGATACAGGGCGGTAGTTGGATGGAGAGTTTGGATCTAGGGATGGTTTCTTTAGTAAAGGGGTAACTAGCGCGTGTTTGAAGGCGGATGGAAAGGAGCCAGTGGAGAGAGATAGGTTGAAGATGTGTGTGAGAGCAGGGGTGGGGGAGGAGGAGAGGGGAGGAATTAGATGTGAGGGAATGGGGTCGAGCGGGCACGTGGTGAGATGTGAGGAGGACAATAAGGAATTGACTTCCTCCTCAGTGGCTGGGAGGAAGCGGCAGAGGGTGGCAGAGGGGACCTCTGGGAGTGGAGGTGGCAGATAACTATCTTGTGTTGGGATGTTGCTTCTGATAGAGTTTTACTGAGGAAGTAGTCTGCCAGGTCTTGAGCCCTGAAGGCAGCTGTGGGGGGAGGTGCAGGTGGGTAGAGGAGGGTGTTGAAGGTGGACCAGAGCCGTTTAGGGTTGGAGGACAGCGCAGATATAAGAGATGAGAAGAAGGATTGTTTGGCCAAGTGGAGGGCAGAGGTGTATGACCGGAGAATAAACTTGAAGTGAACAAAATCAGCTTCAGAGCGGGATTTCCTCCAGGCACGCTCTGCAGTGCGGGAGCATCTTTGCAGGTAGCGAGTTTGGAGGGTGTGCCAGGGCTGAAGCTCTCGACATGGGGCCTTACAGAGTCGAAGAGGAGCAAGAGTGTCTAGAGCAGAGATAAGCGTAGTGTTGTAGTGATTAGCGGCAGCATCAGGGCAGGTGAAGGATGAGGTATGAGGGAGGTGGTGAATTAGGTTGGAGACTTGATGGGGGTCCACAGCATGTAGATTTCTGCGAGTGTGTGTGCAGGGTGGGGGAGCAGGGTGTTTAGGAAGTCCAGATAGGTTGAAAGAGAGAAGGTGGTGGTCAGAGATGGGGAAAGGGCGACATTTGAACTCAGAAATGGAGCAGAGGTTGGAAAAGACAAGGTCAATAGCGTGACCATCGCGGTGGGTAGGGAGGAGGGAGGATTGTGTGAGTCCAAGGGAGGACGTGAGTGAAAGAAGTTTGGAGGCAGCAGGGGCGGAAGGATCATCAATGGGAATGTTGAAGTCCCCGAGAACTAGGCATGGAAGATTAGAAGACAGGAAGTGAGAAAGCCAGGTAGCAAAGTTGTCAAAGAACTGGGAGGTTGGTCCCGGTGGGCGGTAGATGACTGCCACCCTGAGAGCCAGAGGAGAGAACAGGCGGATGCAGTGTGTCTCGAAGGAGGAGAAGGAGAGGGATGGGGTGGAGGGAGATGCTGGTAGGTGCAGGTGGGAGAGAGCAGGATTCCGACCCCGCCACCATTTCTCTCACCCGATCTGGGGGTATGGCTCAAGTGTAGACTGCCATGTGAGAGAGCAGCAGCGGAGGCCGTGTCAGAGGGAGTTAGCCAGGTTTCAGTTAAAGCTAGGAGGTTGAAGGAGTTTGAAAGAAAGAGGTCATGGACGGCTGTGAGTTTGTTGCACACAGAGCGAGCGTTCCAGAGGGCGCAGGAGAAAGAGGACAGGCGCTGAGAGATTATGGGAATGAGGTTGCTGGGCTTGCAGGGAGGTGATTTATGTGCGATGGAGATAGGATGAGAGGGAAGTATTGGATGTGTTGTGGGGCCAGGGTTAGGGGATATGTCACCTGAATAGAGTAACAGCAGGAGGGTGAGAAAGAGAAGGTGGGAATGGGATTTGTGGGAGTGGGAGTGATTGGCAGCACTAGAGTTAGAGGTTAGACCATATTCTGAGGAAACAAAGGAGCTCCTGTGAGGCCATTATGTGGGACGAGAGGAGGGAGGGAGAGATGCAGATAGTGTAGGGGTCGGTGGTAGAGGGGCAGGAGTTCCATCTAACCATAAAGAGTATGACAGGCATAGGGGCACACAAAAACTGTTTTCCTTCTTAGAAAGTCCATTTAATGGCGAGAAAAATTATATATAATATCTGTGGGTACAGTAAATGAGTAAAAGATAATTTACAGCTAAACCCAAACCACAGAAAGTTAGTTAATATCTGTGTATATCTGACTCTGATACTAGCCAGTGCCTCACCAGCCACTGACCTCAACGCACATCCCTGTTCTTGTCCACAGGGAGCATTAACAGGCCAGATTTACAGATTACCTTGGGGAAATACAGCCTGAATACTGCAATCACTAACCAGACAATAGTATCACCTGTGTTGTTCTTCAGATATTTGGCAATTGTGGCCTGATAGTGCTCCTTGAGGACAGGGTTGGGATTCACTGAACCTGTCTACTGCAGATATCATCATCAGTTAATCAGTTAGTAAATTATAATGCACTTTATAACACATTTCTTTTGTGTTATCGCATTTTAAAAACTACCCATAAAAAGTGGCAAAATTAGGAATAAAATAACCCTGCCTATGCATAGTGAATAACCAAGCACAATTGCTATTGCTAGGTCAAATGGCATAGTAAGGAAATATAATGTTAGATGCAGTACAAGATAAATGTCTGCCAACATCATGCAGCTCACTACCACAACTAGGGATTCAAATGTGAAACGAATAACACCGATTTACATTTTGCTATTTAATATGCATATATTTACAGAAGAAATGTGTTGGTTTTTGTTATAGATTTCATGGTGTGTACGCAGACTTAAATCTATTAAATTGTATTCTCTGAAGACCCCACATTCACAAGGAAAAAAAAACAAAACAGACATTTAAAGTTCATCATTCAACCTTAATAAACTTTCCTTGACAGTTTCTTACCACACATTGGAAAAATGCTGCATGCTTTTTCTGGTAATTAGCCTTAAACATTGCTGCCAACATTTTCTCATGGTATAAAGTAAAAGTTTTAAATACTCAGTTATCCAAGATTCATTGACAGCCCATTTTATAGACTTGCTTTACGTAATGAGAATGAGCATTCATTTTTTAAAACCCTCCCTCATAATTAAGATATTTTTTTTGTTTTTTTTCCCAGGTCGATTTGAAACTAAATTGCTGTTGGCAGCCTCAATGTTCCCAGCTCCTGATTTTAATCAAGCGATTGCCAACCAAAGAAGGCGATCTGGATTTTCTCCAAACTGGTAGAACTGATTGTTTCTGTGCCAAATTATATTGAGTGCTTAAAAGGAGAAGGGTAAGCTTCAAAATGTTATTCTAATAGAAAATTAGAAACTATAAGAAATGTGATTTTCTTGCACATTCTTTCATGCCCATTGTTTTTGTATTAAAAGGGAAATAATCCAACTATATTCTTCCTCATCCAATCATTTTTCTCACAGACTGCATCACTAAGAAATAGCATTGGGATTATTTTAAAACATTTAGGTATTTGATAACATATGTTTGTGTGGATTGTCATATAGAAAAACCATGTGTATATATATATATACAGCAATTACAATTTGAATACTACATAGACATAGGAATTAAATTATCAAAATTGTTAACAGCTTATTGCAATAAAGCATTTTTGAACCTAGTTCTCCATGACAAGATATAAACAAATCTCATTTGATAGCACTGCACTGCATGGCTGTTTTCTGTGTACTCTATGGCCAATTTGGTTTCACAAGCTTGAGTGCAATTACAAGTATTGCATAAATAACCACCTTTGCTAAATTCAACAAAAGAAGGTCAATATAAGAAATTTAGTTAAAAAAACAATGATAATGCATCCTATAATTAAATATTGACAAACAACCATTTAATAAAGCAAGTCTACTATAAACATGTTGCAAATAGTTCAGAGATGAACAATTCTTCAGTGAACAGCTGTATAATTAAACCATATATTATGCTGATGTAGAGCTGAAAACCATTTAGAACAATCTTTTTTTCTGCTTTCCAAACACTTCTTTTTTCGCAGAGGATTTTACCTTTTTTAATCAACTGCTCATAACCACGCCCAGTTCCATAGCACTTACAAGTTTGAGTGACATAGTTGTTTCTTTTTCCCTATAAATGTAATTAAAACCACAAAAAAGTGATGAAAATGTTATAAAAGTCACTGCCTCTCTTGATCTCCTAAAAATCACACAAAATGTGAGTGTGCAGGAGCAAATCCGGGAAATTAAGTAATAAATAATGGAATAAATGAACAATCAGTACAAAACAAGTAATTTCTTAATACATCCAGTGTCAAACATAAGACATGCCTATACCCTGAAAATGCAGATATCATATTTATAGCCAATACGGATTGGTTGAAACACATAAACATGTCAAAAGGAAGTAATAGTTTGATACAGGAGTATGGAACTAAAGCCAACACAAAGAAATACACTCAAGAAAATTGGCACAAAATTATATATAATATATGTACACAATATATAAATGGTACCACCAACACTTTTCAGGGGCCATAGGGTTGTTGTTGTTATTATTATTATTGTCATCATTTATATAGCACCAACAGTTTCCGCAGCACTTTACAATAACCAAAGGGAACGAGATACGTATAAACGGACAAATGATGGAAACAAAAGGCGTAGAGGGCACTGCTCATAGGAGCTTACAGTCTAGAGCAGTGTTTCTCAACTCGTATCCTCAGGACCCACTAACAGGCCTGGTTTATGGGATATCCAAAGCACAGCACAGGTGATCTAATTAGGTGCTCAGTGATTGCAGTATTCAGTCTGCATTTCCCCAAGGTGATCTGCAAAATCTGGCCTGGTTGGGGGTCCCGAGGACTGGAGTTGAGAAACCCTGGTCTAGAGGGATTGGGGTTGAGGAAGACAAGAGGAATTTTACTAGATAGCAGGATGATTGGTGCCAGTGGTTTGGGAACGGTGGGGCCATAGAAGCAGCTTCAATCATGTGTGAGTAGGTGAACAGAGGGAGGAGTTGCACCAATGATGTGGTACGCTAATCTGAATAGATGGATTTTGAGGGATTTCTTGAAGGCCTGAAGGTCAGGGGAGAGTTTGATAGGGTGAGGCAAGTCATTCCACAGGACCGGTGCTGCCCTTGAGAAGTCTTGGAGGAGAGAGTTGGCCATGCATGTGTAGACCGATGACAGGTGGAGATCACCTGCTAACCAGAGTTGTCTAGACGTGACGTGCTTTCGTAGTAACAAAGACATGTAGGGAGGAGTTGAGTTATTGAGCGATTTAAATGTCAGCATCAGTATTTTAAACTGTATCCCGGAACGTACAGGAAGCCAATGGAGGGACTGGCAGAGTGGGGAGGTACGCGAGTTGCGTTTGAAAAAAAATTACAAAGCCTGGCCCCTGCATTCATTACAGATTGCAAAGGGGCAATACGGGAGTTGGGGAGGCCAGTAAGTAGCGAGTTGCTGTAGTCAAATCGTGAAATGACAAGAGCATGAACCAGCACTTTTGCAGTATCTTGTGTCAGAAAGGGGTGGACACGGGCAATTTTTTGAGTTGAAAGTAACAGGATTTGATCACTGTCTGAATGTGGGAAGAGAATGTTAGTTCAAAGTCAAAAGTGACACCAAGGCAGCGAGTTTGGGGTGTTGGGCTAATGGGCGTTCCATTTACTCATAGAGAGATAGATGGTATTGGGTTCTTCTTGGAGGGAGGAATGACGAGAATTTCAGTTTTGGCAAGATTGAGTTTAAGGAAGCGGGAAGCCATCCAATTTGAGACAGCAGAGAGACAGTCAGTGACTCGATCCAGGAGAGCTGGAGAGATCAGGGGAGGAAAGGTAAATTTGAGTGTCATCAGCGTATAGGTGGTGTGGAATCCAAAGGAGCTGATCAGTTTTCCTAGAGAGCAGGGCCGCCATCAGGGCATTACGCCCCATACAGCAGTAAGGGGCCCGGTGCCCGGGGGGCCCGGGCCGCCGGGGTCCCCGCCGGGCCGCCGGGGCCCCCGCTGGGGCCGCCGGGGCCCCCGGCGGGCCCCTTACTGCTGTGACTGCTATGATGGCGGGCGGCCGCTGCCCGCTGCCTTAATTTCTTTGGCCGGGCCGCGGGCGGGCCAAGCAGCGTGCGTCTACTTCCAAGGCACGCTGCTTTGGCACCGCCCCCAGTCACGTGTGTGACGGCGCACACGTGACACGCGGCGCCAAAAGAACTCTGACACCGCGTGGTGAAGAAGCAAGAAGAAAGAAGCAAGAAGAAGCGAAGAAGCAAGAGAAAGAAGCAAGAAGAAGCGAAGAAGCAAGAAGAAGTGAAGAAGCAAGAAGAAGCGAAGAAGCAAGAAGAAAGAAGAAAGAAGCGGAGAAGAAAGGAGAAGAACCAGTCCAGGACAGAAGACTGTAGCGGGTAAGTAGGACGGGGTCAAGACCGGGCCCATCCCCAGGCACCCAGGCCCATCCCGGGGACCGGGCCCAGGCCCATCCCCAGGCACCAGGGCCCGGGGACCAGCCCAGGCCCATCCCCGGGGTCCAGACAGGGCCTGGGGACCAGACCGGGCCCAGGCCCATCCCCAGGGACCAGACGAGGCCCTGGCCCATCCCGGGGACCAGTCTGGGCCCAGGCCCATCCCCAGGGACCAGACGGGGCCCAGGCCCATCCTGGGGACCAGTCCGGGCCCAGGCCCATGCCCATCCCCAGGGACCAGGCCCATGCCCGGGGGGACCAGGCCCATCCCCTGGTCCAGGCCCATACCCGGCCCGGGGACCAGACAGGGACCGGGGACCAGACAGGGCCCAGGCCCATCCCGGGGACGGGCCCAGGCCCATCCGGGGACCGGCCCATCCTGGGGACCGGGCCCAGGCCCATCCCCAGGGACCGGGTCCAGGCCCAGGCCCATCCCCAGGGACCAGACCGGGCCCAGGCCCAGGCCCATCCCGAGGGACCAGACGGGGCCCAGGCCCATCCCCAGGGACCAGACCGGACGCAGGCCCATCCCCAGGGACCAGACCAGGCCCAGGCCCATCCCCATGGACCAGACAGGGCCCAGGGACCAGACCGGGCCCAGGCCATCCCCAGGGACCAGACGGGGCCCAGGTCCAGGCCCATCTCCAGGGACCAGACGGGGCCCAGGCCCAGGCCCATCCCCAGGGACCACACCGGGCCCAGGCCCATTCCCAGGGACCACACTGGGCCCAGGCCCATCCCCAGGGACCACACCGGGCCCAGGCCCATCCCCAGGGACCACACCGGGCCCAGGCCCATCCCCAGGGCCAGACCCCAAGGCCCAGTCCCCAGGGCCAGACCCCAGTCCCCAGACCCCAGGGCCCAGTCCCCAGGCCCAGACCTCAGTGCCAAGGCGCAGACCCTAGGCCCAAGGCCCAGTCCCCAAGGCCCAGACCCTAGAGCCCAGACCCCAAGGCCCAGACCCCAGGGCCCAGTCCCCAAGGCCCAGACCCAGGGCCCAGTCCCCAAGGCCCAATCCCCAAGGCCCAGGGCCCAGTCCCCAAGGCCCAGACCCCAGTCCCCAAGGCCCAGACCCCAGTCCCAAGGCGCAGACCCTAGGGCCCAAGGCCCAGTCCCCAAGGCCCAGACCCTAGGGCCCAGTCCCCAAGGCCCAGACCCTAGGGCCCAGTCCCCAAGGCCCAGACCCTAGGGCCGAGTCCCCAAGGCCCAGACCCTAGGGCCAGTCCCCAAGGCCAGACCCTAGGGCCCAGACCCCAAGGCCCAGACCCTATGGCCCAGACCCAGGGACCAAACCCAAGGCCCAGACCCTAGGGCCCAGACCCAGACCCTAGGGCCCAGACCCCAAGGCCCAGACCCCAAGGCACAGTCCCCAAGGCACAGTCCCCCAGACCCAGGGCCCAGACCCCAAGGTCCAGTCCCTAGGTCCCAGACCCCAAGGCCCAGTCCCCAAGGCCCAGTCCCCAGGGCCCAGACCCCAAGGCCCAGACCCAAGGCCCAGACCCCAGGGCCCAGGGCCCAGACCCCAGGCCAGACTCAGGGCCCAGACTCAGGACCCAGGGACCAGACCCCCAAGGCCCATTCCCTAGGGCCCAGTCCCCAAGGCCCAGACCCTAGGGCCCAGTCCCCAAGGCCCAGACCCTAGGGCCCAGACCCCAAGGCCCAGACCCTATGGCCCAGACCCAGGGACCAAACCCAAGGCCCAGACCCTAGGGCCCAGACCCAGACCCTAGGGCCCAGACCCCAAGGCCCAGACCCCAAGGCCCAGTCCCCAAGGCACAGTCCCCCAGACCCAGGGCCCAGACCCCAAGGTCCAGTCCCTAGGTCCCAGACCCCAAGGCCCAGTCCCCAAGGCCCAGTCCCCAGGCCAGACCCCAAGGCCCAGACCCAAGGCCCAGACCCCAGGGCCCAGGGCCCAGACCCCAGGCCAGACTCAGGGCCCAGACTCAGGACCCAGGGACCAGACCCCCAAGGCCCATTCCCTAGGGCCCAGTCCCCAAGGCCCAGACCCTAGGGCCCAGTCCCCAAGGCCCAGACCCTAGGGCCCAGACCCAAGGCCCAGACCCTATGGCCCAGACCCAGGGACCAAACCAAGGCCCAGACCCTAGGGCCCAGACCCAGACCCTAGGCCCAGACCCCAAGGCCCAGACCCCAAGGCCCAGTCCCCAAGGCACAGTCCCCCAGACCCCAGGGCCCAGACCCCAAGGTCCAGTCCCTAGGTCCCAGACCCCAAGGCCCAGTCCCCAAGGCCCAGTCCCCAGGGCCCAGACCCCAAGGCCCAGACCCAAGGCCCAGACCCCAGGGCCCAGGGCCCAGACCCCAGGCCAAACTCAGGGCCCAGACTCAGGACCCAGGGACCAGACCCCCAAGGCCCATTCCCTAGGGCCCAGTCCCCAGACCCAAGGCCCAGACCCCAGGGCCAAGACCCCAAGGACCAGACCCCAGGCCAGACCCCAGGGGCCAGACCCGAAGGCCCAGCCCAGACCACAAGGCCCAGAGCATAGACCCCAAGGCCCAAACCAGACCCAGGGACCAGGCCCAGACCAAAGGCCATCATATACATCCCATTACTGTGAGATTTATTGCTGTGGATTCTGTGATACGTTCATACACACCGCACATTACTATGGAGTTTTATTGCTGTGAATTCTGTGATACGCTCATACACACTACACATTACTGGGAGTTTTATTGCTGTGGTGCTATTTTATGTCCTTTTTTTTTTTTTGAAGGGGAGAAAAGCTGTTAGAGGTTGATGGAGTGCCGGGGGGGCCCCATCGTGAGGTTTAGTAAGGGGCCCCATCATTTCTGATGGCTGCCCTGCTAGAGAGGTAGTGTAGACTGAAAAAAGTAGAGGGCCCAGTACTGAACCTTGGGGCACCTCAACAGAGACAGGCTGCCGGGAGGAGGTCCTAAATGATCATTGGGACAGGTAGGAAGCGAACCATGAAAGAACAGTACTTTGAAGGCCTATATCACTAAGAGTTTAAAGGAGAATTGAGTGGTCAACTGTATCAAAGGCAGCAGAGAGGTCAAGAAGGATCAGCAGTGAGTAGCCCCCATTAGATTTAGTGGTTGCAAGGTCATTGGTCAGTTTCGCAAGAGCCGTTTCTGTTGAGTGCAGTGAGCAAAAGCCAGATTGCAGAGGGTCAAGGAGAGAGTGGGTGTTGAGGTAGTCAATCAGACGGGCATACACAATATTTTCGAGGAGTTTGTAGGCAAAAGGGAGCAGGGAAACGGGGTGGTAGTTCGAAGGAGCAGTTGGATCCACAGACTTTTTTAGAATTGGGACTACTGTGGCATATTTGAGGGGAGCAGGAAAGACACCAGAGGTTAATGACAGATTAATGGTATGGGTCAAGGATGGTACAAGAGAAACAGAAAATACTTTGGCAAGATGTGAGGGAACGGGGTCGAGGGGGCAGGTAGTGGGATGAGAGGATCGTAGTAGTTTAAGGACCTCTTGTACAGTAGCTGAAGGGAATGAGTTAAACATGTGAGGATAGACATGGTTAGCATCTTCCTGCATGGGTGATGATGGCATTGTGGAGATTTAATTTCTTATCTGTTCAATTTTTGATGTGAAAAAGCATGCTAGCTCTTCTGCATTGAGGTCTGTGTGAGGAACAGCCACAGCAGGATGGAGAAGGGAGTTGAAGGAGGTGAACAGGCGTTTTGGGTTCTGGGTGGTGGGTATGAGGGCTGTAAAATTTGACTGCTTGGCTAGGAAGAGGTCAGAGCTGTAGGACTGGAGCATAAATTTATAGTGAAGAAAGTCGGAGTGGGAGCGGGTCTTTCTCCAATAGCTTTCAGCAGTTCTACAACATCTTTGGAGATGCTGGGTCAATTTATTGTGCCAGGGTTGCAAGTTTTGTTGCCTCATTGACCAGGGTTTTGACGGCGCCAACTTTTCAAGGGTGGAGGAAAAAGTAGAGTTGTAGCAGGATATGGCTTCATTAGGAAAGGAGAGAGATAGGACAGATGAGAGTGGTAGGGATATATCGGCTGAGAATTGCTGTGGATCCATAAAGTTTGGGTTCAGATGGAGGAACGAGGGGAGAGCTGAGTTCACAAGTCAGAAGATGATGGTCAGAGAGATTGAGAGGTGTAATAGTGAGGTCAGAGATAGGGCATGAGTAGGAGAAGATAAGATCCAGAGTATTCCCAGCTGTGTGCGTGGGAGAGTTGGACCACTGAATAAGGCCAAATGAGGATGTAATGGAGAGAAATCACGAGGCAGTTGAGCTATGTGGTGAGTCAACAGAGATGTTAAAATCCCCAAGAATGAGGGATGGAACGTTACTCCATCTTGTCCATAACAAGCATCCCAAATACCAAAATACACACTCCCATCTGGGGGCCAAATTACATTCTTTACGCAAAAACGCATCTTCAACGCGTGAATTTGTGTGCCAAGCGTTAAGGCTAGGGTCAGACTAACGCATTTTTTGCGTTGTCCATGAAAAAGTGCGTTCGAACGAATGGACGCATTTTTTCACGGAATACGCGATAGCGGTCATACGATGCGCATTTGCATCCGTATCATCAATGAAACACTTTTTGCATCTGGACGTTATGTCAGCCGGACATTAGCAGCGTCTGACGTCTCCTAATCACGCACACATTCCGCTAGTGGACGCAGCGCACTCTGTACGTCAGTACTAGCGGTATCACGTTCTCGAAAAAATGCGTTCGTTTGCACTTGCGTTGCTCGGCCGCACTTTTGTGCGGCCGTTCTTCGTATGCTGTCCGGCATTGGACATCATTTGCTGCTAGCACAGTCGTGATTTAGTGCTGCTAAACGCACGTTAATACTGCGTTAGTCTGACCCTAGCCTAAGTGTTAACGCGTGTAAATCATCGCTGGAATTACAATCCTTGCGCATTTTTTCATCCATCGAGCATTAATGCGCGTAAAACGCACGCACACAAATGCACGCGCAGTAACGTTGCATGCAGAAATCAGTGTGCGGACTGTTTTTTTCACGCGATTCAGCCAATCAGAATTAAGAACCACATTTAACTCACGTTAAGTTTTTGCGCCTGTCAAAGTCAATGTGAGCATATATGCTGCAGCAATAATAAATGCACACACAACTTATCCATTTTATTGCTTTGGTATGAGTAGAATGTGTAACTATACTTTGCTGCTTTTCTTTTTTTTTGGGCTGGTGTGTTTGGGTTTGGCCAGTTTGTTCAGATTTGCCATTAACACCAGCTTTTAGGAGTTGCTAAAATTATGCGCGCAAAGGCTATGCATTAAATCCTGTGCATAGATTGTAATACCATCCGCATACCAGCGTTCATTCACGTTTGCGCTCACAATGTTAAGTATAGGACGCACGCAGTACAGTACACTCGCGCAGGGTTCACGCAGATTCACCTGCGGCAGACAATTACGTGCGTTTGTTGCGCTGACAATGTAATACGACATTCAGCACAAAGGGTTTTACCCCTCGCGTTAATGTTTTTTGCACCGGCGCGAAGATTGTAATTTGGCCCTGGGTATCTCAACCATTGGCCTTCACATAAATTGATTTTTCATCTTGATCTATGCCCTCAAGGTATTTATAAATTCCGCCTTAGGACTGGCTGGACTCCGTGGTTCCCTTAAATATGGTGATGATAAATCATGTGCCTGTTACTCATTATATTCAAGGAATATTCAAAATTGGATAAAATCGCTAAAACCAAAAGACACTCAACACAATTCCTCTTTCCAGGATAGTTTATCAAGAGCAACATCAAAAGTATAGTTAGAACTTTAAATACGAACAGTGGCATGAGAGTTTTGTGTTCCAGATGTGTTCTAATTCCAAAGATCCACCAGCACCATAATGAAGAATAATAAAACACAAGCAGAATGCAATTAATTTTCTTTATGTGATTATACAAAACCATGTACTGTGTGCAACCAAGGGTTATACAATTTAATCAAAATACAAAAACATGGGGTGAAATCCCACATAAACCAATTGGTGCGCAAATACAATTGGCCACTCACAAAAGCACCATGGTAATTAGGCCCATCATCCTCCAGTAGTTCAATGGTTGAAGGTATTCTGGTCTGATTGTAGAAGATCTCAGGACCATATATTGAAAAACATGTATAACAATTAATGGTGCAGATTGTCAAATGGGTATAATGAAAGTAGTATTTATTAACTCCCTGTCAGGAATGTGGGGATGGTACCTGGGTGGCACCTGGATGGCAGGGGTATGAGCCCAGGATGCAGTACTGATAAGCAGAGGATATGGATGGTGGAGGGTGAATGGAAATAAAGACTAACCAGGTTGATTGCAGAGGATGATGGGGATGATGGTTGTAATTGCAGGAACCAGAAATGGGGAATCAGGATCAGGTAGCAGAGTAGCAACAAAGCAACGATGTCCACTCTTCGTGAGCATGAGCTGTAATGAACCAGCAATGTGTCATTGAGGGGCAGAGCCCTTTATTTTGTGAGTCACGTGTGTTTTGGTGTTAACTCTTACACTGCTGGATGCTGGTTGCTGGCTGCAGGGCAGGAACAGGATGGAAGTGAACCACCAGGGGAGGTTTCAGGATGGCTACAGCCAGGGATCCTGACACTCCCTCATCCAAATCTTTAAAACAGCACAGCATATACTGGAATACAAATGGGTTGAAAACATCCAATGCGTTTTGTCCCAACTGGGACTTCCTCAGGAGCGACAACCCTAGGGGTAGGTCACCATTATTGTTTCTCCTGAGGAAGTCCCAGTTGGGGCAAAACACATTGAACATAGGTGTTATTGTACTGAGATTTTCACTCATTATAACCCCCTCAATCTAATCCCTGTAAACATCTGAGATGGTTTGGCTATTCACAGAATGTCAACTGCACCAAAATGTCAGCGAAATTAGCTGATTTTTGGTGTTTCAGTTCAACAGGTTTAAACAGTCAAATTCCATAGGTTTCAATGTGAAAACTTAATATATAATTTTCTAATTCTTTTAAAAAGAGGTCTATTTTTTCATAAATGTTTTTAAGAACACCTTTTTGTATTTTTTTTAGACAAAATTTTTTCTTTTGCAAGTTTTTTAAAAAGCAGTTTTTTTAAAATTCTATAACCCTTTTTATTTTTTTTAAAGGACCTTTATTATTTAACTATATTTTAACACATTTCTATTTGTTTAAACACCTATTAGGAGAATAGGAGAGTTCTGAGTTTTGTTCTCTTTTGCAGTTCAGTGGAAGTCGGCGATGCCAAGTCGGCTTTTTTTGCCGACATCCAAAAACTGCTTCGGTGAATCCAATTAAAAAATTAAAATAGTGAATTCCCGTATTTTTGGCAAAATGGAATCCCCGAAATTCAAAGCACCGACATTGCGTGTAATGTCGGTGCTTTATGAATAGACCCTATAATGTAAAAAGGGAAACATTTTCACATTTTTGTAGAAAATTATTTTCTTTAAAATAGCCTACTAAAAAATGTTAAATAAGAGGTCCGGTAAAAAGTTTAGCAAGTCAGATACAGTACGCATATCTGTGAATGAACCTTGCCAAAACCTTGTCTAGATTTCTTCTTAAAGTTTTCTATTAGGAATAGCCACTAAAACTGTACCTAAAAAGCAATAGGTCACAGCCATACAGTAACAGGATCAAAAAATGATTTGTCAAATATTTTTTAACACTATGAATTAATTTGTTTTCCCATTCTTGAAACTTTACGATCTGAGTATGGGAAGGTTACAAGCCCCATATCGAGCTCACTCCAGGCAATTTTTTAAAAAAATGACCTTTAAGCCACATGGAAATAATCAAAATAATCGTCTATGAGACTAAGATCTAACAATCTTCTTTAAGCAATTAGTTTGCTGTTTTTTCTTTGTTTTATTCCTTTTACTTAATTATAATTTGCACTGAACATCTTCCTTTTCATATCTCATTTTTAATGACTATGGTAGTGCATAATTGATAGAAACCGGAGTTTTCTTCTTATTCATAATTTGTTGTGTGGTCCCTTGTTACAAATTAGTCCTTCTAACAAAATAAATAAGCATCTTTTAACGTATGTTTTATATCTACATTCTTAATTGAAACTATTTGTTTCCTTTTTTTGTGCAATTGGAGTATACTCTATTGAAAAGTGCACTCGAGTGTGTAGTGCCATATGCTACACCAGTTTTATGTCTTTGTGTCTGTTAATCTACTTCATATGTAAAGAGCTGTATTGACTAGCTCCAGGAAATTATTAATTGGATACTTTTACTACCAGATGTCCGAGAGGATAAGATAATAACTATAAATGCTTAATTCTTTAGAACAGATAATTCTCAGTTGCGCAAAGTAGAAACACTCAGCTGTTGTATGTTTTCAGCTTCAAAAAGACATAAAAATCATCTTCCCTTTGGTCTATAACCACAAATTAAGTTTGTCTAGCATTTGTTTTAACATCACAACACATTTTTACAATTATATAAAAAATGACTTTTCAAGGTAGTCATAGCTTTCAGACACACCTAGCAATAGTCATAATTTACAGTCAGGTGCATAAATATTGGGACATCGACACAATTCTAACATCTTTGGCTCTATACACCACCACAATGGAGTTGGAATGAAACAAACACAATGTGCTTTAACTGCAGACTGTCAGCTTTAATTTGAAGGTATATACATTCAACTCAGGTGAACAGTGTAGGATTTACAGCAGTTTGCAGATGTGCCTCCCACTTGTTAAGGGACCAAAGGTAATGGGACAATTGGCTTCTCAGCTGTTCCACGGCCAGGTGTGTGATATTCCCTCATTAAACCAATTACAATGTGCAGATAAAAGGCTCAGAGTTCATTTCAAGTGTGCTATTTGCATTTGGAATCTGTTGCTGTCAACTCTCAAGATGAGATCCAAAGAGCTGTCACTATCAGTGAAGCAAGCCATCATTAGGCTGAAGAAACAAAACAAACCCATCAGAGAGATAGCGAGAACATTAGGCGTGGCCAAAACAACTGTTTGGAACATTCTCAAAAAGAAGGAACGCAACGGTGAGCTCAGCAACACTAAAAGACCCGGGAGACCACGGAAAACAACTGCGGTGGATGACTGAAGAATTCTTTCCCTGGTGAAGAAAATACCCTTCACAACAGTTGGCCAGATCAAGAACACTCTCCAGGGGGTAGGTGTATGTGTGTCAAAGTCAACAATCAAGAGACGACTTCACCAGAGTGAATACAGAGGGTTCACCACAAGATGTAAACCATTGGTGAGCCTCAAAAACAGGAAGGCCAGATTAGAGTTTGCCAAAAAAACACCTAACAAAGCCTTCACAGTTCTGGAACAAGATCCTATGGACAGATGAGACAAAGATCAACTAGTACCAGAGTGATGGGAAGAGAAGAGTATGGAGAAGGAAAGGAACTGCTCATGATCCTAACCATACCACCTCATCAGTGAAGCATGGTGGTGGTAGTGTCATGGTGTGGGCATTTATGGCTGCCAATGGAACTGGTTCTCTTGTATTTATTGATGATGTGACTGCTGACAAAAGCAGCAGGATGAATTCTGAAGTGTTTCGGGCAATATTATCTGCTCACATTCAACCCAAATGCTGCAGAACTCATTGGACGGCGCTTCACAGTGCAGATGGACAATGACCCAAAGCATACTGCAAAAGCAACCAAAGAGTTTTTGAAGGGACAGAAGTGGAATGTTATGCAATGGCCAAGTCAATCACCTGACCTGAATCCCATTGAGCATGTATTTCATTTGCTGAAGACAAAACTGAAGGGAAAATGCCCCAAGAACAAGCAGGAACTGAAGACAGTTGCAGTAGAGGCCTGGCAGAGCATCACCAGGGATGAAACCCAGCGTCTGGTGATGTCTATGCGTTCCAGACTTCAGGCTGTGATTCACTGCAAAGGATTTGCAACCAAGTATTAAGAAGGGAAAGTTTGATTTATGATTATTATTCTGTCCCATTACCTTTGGTCCCTTAACAAGTGGGAGGCACATCTGCAAACTGCTGTAAGTCCTACACCGTTCACCTGAGTTGGATGTACATACCCTCAAATTAAAGCTGAAATTAAAGTCTGCAGTTAAAGCACATTGTGTTTGTTTCATTCCAACTCCATTGTGGTGGTGTATAGAGCCAAAGATGTTAAAATTGTGTCGATGTCGCAATATTTCTGGACCTGACTGTATGTTCTCTAATCAGAATAATTATTATTGAAAGATTGTCTACAGAAAATTATTTATTTTGAATGAAATATCTTTTTTTTAGTGTTAAGATGAACATATGTTTATTCTACCTTTCACTCCAACATATTACAAATTTTAATTTGACATTTATACATCATTTTCGACAATATAAATGCTTAGTAGTACGCCATGTAATATCTACATTATATTTTGTGCACACCCCACAGATGAATTGTAATTTGTGTGTTTCAGGGTCAGTTCAATATGACTTAAGATTCCTTTTTTTCAAGCTGTCAAAATGCTGTAATATATTTTCTGTATCACTCTAACACTTAACATAGTCAATGTAGGTAAAGAAAGAGTTTAGAAATCTTAAATGTACCTAAAGCACATTTTTTTCAACTTTCTCATGTTTTTCAAAAAGTGTTTTTTGATCAGGTTATATATACTTTTAACATTGACCTGTCATTGACCTTATTTAACAGTCCACATAAACAACAACTAAAATGTATTTTTCAAATGTCTTGCTTTCATAGCTTGACCCATTCATCTACTTGATCTTATTATTTTTCTCTGTCTTCAAGTGGGATCACGGATTTATTTTTCCAAAGCCTTTTCAAGGTACTTGTTAACACTTTCAAAATTGTCCATTCGAAATGAAGCACATTGACACACATGCTCTGGATCAAATCATGCCAATTTGTTTTTTTTGTTTTTTTTGTTTCTTTATTATGGCTAGCCGAAGTGCTATTCTTCTGCACTGTAATTCTTTGATCAGACTGGTTTCCAGCAGTAGCTTTGAAAAGATAATGAGAAAAACAAGACGTCATGCAGCATTTTCATCAATTACCGTGTCCATGACTATCTAGAACACATTGTGATCAAACACTTGATGATGTCTACAGTTAGCACTAATCCATATTTTGTCATGCATACAACCAGTTGTATATGTGTAAAATTTTTAACAAGTATTTGAAAGGAAATGAACTGCATAATTTATTATGTCAAACCAGTTCTTACCTGTCTTTAGTTCAGACGGAAAATAGACACTTGTATGGTTATGGCTTCAAGGAGAGTCTAAGCTTAGAAGAGTTTATGCCTTCTTTTATCCTAAACACTCCTATTTGCATAGTATAGATCAACGACCCAGAGACTCACCTCATTGGTTAACTTAAACTTCTTTCTCCGTGTGTCGCACCCATGGGCACTGCTGTCCTTGTCTTGTTCAGCAAGAGTTTTTTGCTACCAATCATTATTGTTGTGAATTGTTAGTAGTAAAATCTTCCACTCGCTTCACCGGTTTTATGTATATACTTCTCAAATGTATACCCTTAGCTTACAGGGCCTTAATGCCCCAATTGAAAGAGATTTAAAGGCACTCTGCTCTTGTGTGCATTTTCTACTGCTATTTGGAGTAGTGAACTGAAAATGAGTAGTGAACTGAAAACAAGTTGCCCCCTATATCGATTTATTTTTTGCAATACTAAATACATTTTACTTATTTCAAATAAACATTGATGTGTTTACTTTGAATCATTTGTGGTCCTTTGTGCTTCTTGTAGAGGGGGAGTGGTGCTGGGGAAAGAAGGAGCTGGGCTACTCTGGCCACAGGAAATTAAAGATGGCAGCACCTGTAATACATTTGTTTTTTTTCTAAAGGTGAGCAAATAATTTAACACTCTTTAAAAGTTGATCCAAATGAATAATTTTCTTCCTTCTTATGTATATTTAGTATTATTAGATGTTAAGTGACTGTGGAAAAAGGAATAGACACTTGTTTTATCAGTATAGTTTATTTACACTGATATCTACACTCGCTGCCCACTTTAATAGGTACACTTGTTCAATTGCTTGTTAAAACTAATTGCTAATCAGCCAATCACATGTCAGCAACACAATGCATCTAGATGTGGTGAAGATGACTTACTGAAGTTCAAACTGAGAATCAGAATAGGGAAGAAAGAAGATTTAATTGACTTTGAACGTGGCATGGTTGTTGGTGCCAGACGGGCTGGTCTGAGGATTTAAAAACCTGCTGATTTACTGGAATTTTCAAGCACAACCATCTCTAGGGTTTACAGATAATGATCTGAAAAAGAGAAAATATCCAGTGAGTGGTAGTTGTGTGGACGAAAAGCCTTGTGGATACCAGAGGAGAATGGACAGACTGGTTTGAGATAGAAAGGCATCAGTAACTCAAATAACCACTCATTACAACCAAGGTATGCAGAATACCATCTCTGAATGCACAACATGTCGAGCTTTGAAGCAGATGGGCTACATCAGCAGCAGACAACCCCAGATGCCACTCCTGTCAGCTACGAATGGGATACTGAGGCTACAAGTCGCACAGGCTCCCAAAAATTCTACAATAGAAAATTGGAAAAACGTTGTCTGGTCTGTTGAGTCTCGATTTCACCTGCAAAGTTCAAATGGCAGGGTCAGAATTTGGTGTCAACAACATGAAAGCATGGATCCATCCTGCCTTGTATCAACAGTTCTGGCTGATGGTGGTGGTGGAATGGTGTGGGGGATATTTTCTTGGCATACTTTGGGCCCCTTAGTACTAATTGAGCATTGTTTATACGTCATGGCCTACCTGAGTATTGTTGCTGACCATGTCCAACTCTTTATGACCACAGTGTATCATTTGTGTCATACATTTTCAATGTCCTTTAATGTTATTAAAATAATCACTCAATTATAAGAATTAAAGGAGAAAAAACAGTAGCGGAATGTAAACATATTTTACTCACTAGTGTTTAAAATATTCCAACATTTCTGGTGTTATATTAACCCATTCACTACCGAGATTGAGTTATTTTGGGCTTCAAAGGCCCACCCCCCCATATCAAGAGATCTCAATCTGCAGCCCAGAAGCAAATGAAATTTGTTTGTTGCAAGCAAATTTTGGGATTTCATTTGCTTTTGGGCTACAGAAGGTACCCCCTAAGTTTTAGCCCTGTGGGCATGTCGGATATAATCTCTGCACGTGAATACAACACGTTATATATATTGGACTTCTCAGCCAAGCCTCCAATATGGCAGGGATTATTATTTCATAAGAAATTTATACGAGACACAAATATCAATCGTTTATATTTCCTAGAAATTCTCCTAAATTCTTTTAATTGTCTGTGTTTTGCTTTGAAAAATGCAATAAACAATAATCGGATAAAAAAATATATATATTTATTACGTATACAAAAAAGTTTCAAATCTCATATACTGTAAAACCAAAAATTTATAAACCACAATCCATCAGCATATAAAAACTAGCTTCACAATATATATATCTCCGGTTAGTAACTGCATATATGATTAATATCATTTACCTTATCAGTTAGTAACTAATACACAAATGGTTAATAAACATTTCTGCTTAATACAACATGCATTTCCCAGCAAACAATGTTTAACCAGCTACATCTTATAGACATATATATATATATCTCTATACTGCATAGATCAACAAAAGATGAGCTAATTTAATGATAAGTAATAAAACTTATTTAGTGAATCCTCCCCTAATCTCGAGAATTAAACTTCTAATCTTTTGCTTTTTATTTTGTAGTTATATAATTCCTTGCTTATTAATTTTAATCACAGTAATTTCCAGATTCAATATATATATTGGTATCAATCTTACAACAATTCTTTACGATAAATCCTTATGTCCACTTCTTCACTTCTTTATCTGCAGAATAAAGATATTTAGATTTTCGGAGCTACCAAGAATCTGAAAAATCTCAGTCTATGTTGCAAGAATATCTACAAATATATATATTTACATTAATTCCTTAATTTAAAAAAAGCTCTCATACATTACCTCTCCAATCTGGATTTTGATAAGTCTGCCTTGGAATTTTCTATGTAATGCTTTGTTTTGGAATATGTGAAGATTATCGATATCAGATAATCAATGCATGTGAGTCAGAGATTTGGTGAGAGTCTTGATTGCCTCATGTCCTGGGATCTGCCTGCATTGTGGTGTGAGTCTCTGAATGTTGGAATCTCGGACTGATTTGCAACCAACATTGCCGCTTCAATTATAGTCAATTTGACATCACTGGCAATATTTTTGGTATATCAAATACAATATTTACTATCCTCTAAAGGGCAGTATTGCACTTCTTAATTAATTCCACTATTTCTTTTTAATATTCTTATCTCGGGTCAAAGTTCAATCTGACTTAACAAAGACCCTCTCTCTCCAAATATATAGACACTCAGGGTTATTCAGAGAGCGTGAAAAGCAGGAGAATGGCTGGAGAATGACTGGAGAATGAAAAATTCTAGGTCAAAATAGCCAAACCAGAAAAATTCTCCTTTTCATCTCACTTTCCAAATCGGCAATTTTGACCTAGAATTTTTCATTCTCCAGCCATTCTCCACTCATTCTCCTGCTTTTCACGCTCTCTGAATAACCCTGACTGTGTCTCTACCTGTCATATCAAAATTTATATCCCTGACTCCTTTCTAGTTACTTACTGAGTCATATCAGTTGAATTCTTTTCTGGTTAACTCAACAGAATCTATTCTTCAGTAATTTTACTATTTACCACTTAAACTCTCTACAATATAAATTGGAGCATACATTTTCTACTGTAAATATAATTGAATATACCTTGATTATAGAAATATATTTCGTGAATATATATACATTACAGAATTTAAATTCTTATATTCCTATACCCAAAAGACAAAATATCTTTTTGTTTTAAAGACTTAAGACAGACCAATAAATTTAATTATGGCACGTCTAAGGCTGGGGTCAGACGAACGCAGTGTTAACGTCTGTGTTGCCCGCACATAAGTACGTCCGTGATAGCATACAATTGTGTTAAATGGAGCCCCACACACGAAGTATGTCCGCACAGAAGTGCGGGGGCTGATGGATGTTGCAAACGGACGCAGGTTAGGCAAGAACGTAATACTGCTAGAACGGACGTGCAGAGTGCGCCACGTCCACAACGTCCGCATAGCTTTGTGTGTGAGTGATGCAACAAGGTCAGACGGACTGCATTTATACGTCCAGCATTTTTGACGGACAGAATGTTCTTTCATTGTAATTTATTTTCCCTGCTACATCAGTCAAAAAATACGTCAGTGAAAAAAACGGACTGTGTGGCCACTACCTTATTGTCAGTCAGTAAGTACGTCCGTACTGCACGGACGCACAGTCCGTACAAAATGCGCTCATCTGACCCTAGCCTAATACTTAGCTCAGACATTTTATCACACAAAGACATTTTAGGTTCCTTCATGTCTGGTATTTATAAGATCTCACCCAGCCATGAACCTTTAAAAAAAATCTCGTTCATTTAAAACCAGGGAAACTTGGAAAAAGAAAAAAACTGTCTTTAAAAACAAAATGGCTACAGGTATCCATTTAAATTTTTCCCTTCCAATATACCTGACAGGCATCATGCCTAAAGATCTAAAACTGTGTAAAATCGGCTAACTGACTGTCCTAACATCAGTCATTCAGTTAGCCGATGCAGGGAAATAAAATAGCTGCTCCTGTAATGGCCGTTACTCAATTTGACAGCAGATGGCGCCATCTACTGACCAAATAGGTTATTTAAAGTAAGAAATTCAGTGGAAATAAGGCAAAATATTTCTTACTGTATAATTATTGTTTATACAAAAAAAAACCACTGGTTTCTGACAATGTTTTTTTTGAAAATCATTTGGTAGTGAAGGGATTAAATAGGCTGATTATGTAGACTAAAATCGCATCAAACCATACTCTAAAGCAATGTTTCCCAAACCTGTCCTCGGGACCCTCAACCAGGTCAGATTTTACAGATCACCTTGGGGAAAGGCAGACTGAATCCTGCAAACACTGAGTGGCTAATTATATCACCTGTGCTGTGCTTCAGATTTCTGGCAAACCTGGCGAGGCAGAGGGTCCTGAGGACAGGTTTGGGAAACACTGCACTAAAGCCTGAAGAGGTTTCCTAGTTCATTTATACTTAAAAAGATAAGTTGTGTTTTTTTACTGAATTTTTTTAGAGAATATTGACACCCCACTGACAGAATGAATAAGACACAAAAATGTGCATTGGGGAATCCTGATCTCTGAAATCTTTTATATATACAACCATAGGAAACATATTTGTATCATGCCCTATTGTTTTTATTATTCAGCTTCTCATTACTAGAAGTAATTACAAAAAACTTACACAATTAGGCTCCGGTCAGACGACCGCAGCATTCACGTCTGTGATGGCGCACAAAAGTACGTCCGTGATAGCATGACATAAAGGCCAATGGAGTCCCACACACGAAGTACGTCCGCGCTGAACTGTGGACGCACAATGGATGCGGCAAACGGACGCAAGTTAGGCAAGTACGTAGAACCCCTAGAACGGCCGCACAAAGTGCGCTGCGTCTGCAACGTCCGCATAGCTTTATGTGTAAGTGATGGAACGTGGTCAGACGGACTGCATTTATACGTCCAGCATTTTTCACGGACAAAATGGTTTTGCTTTTTATTTTATTTTTCCTCCTACATCCATCAAAAAATAAACGTCAGTGAAAGAAACGGACTGTGTGACCACTACTGCGTCTTTCGTACTAACATCCGTCCGTACTGCACGGACGCACAGTCCGTAGAAAATGCGCTTGTCTGACCCTAGCCTTAATAAATATCCAGTAGATCCATTATTGTCAAAATTAAATATTTTAATCAGTTATCAACTTATTAACCCCTTCCTGACCGCTGACGTACCCTGTACGTCCTGTGTTCGGGTCTCCCTTAGACCCGATGACGTACAGGGTACGTCAGCGGCGCCAAATCCCCCTCCCGCCCGATACTCACCTCCCTCGTCGGATCCACGGCGATCTGACAGGGAGGAAGCCTGCCCATGTGATTTACATGGGCAGGCGAGGCTGATGACGTCGCCACGCTGCGTGGTGACGTCATCAGAAGGTGCCCCCATGTGTTTCAATGGAGGGGAGTGGGGGCTCCTTCGGAGCCCTCTATCTCCCCAACCATTGAAGCTAGGGAGATGCCGTTTGCACCGCTGGAGAGGGGAGAGCCTCCCCTTTCCAGCGGTGTATGGCATTAACCATTTCGCCGCCGGATCACATTGCGGCACCAATTGGCGCCAAAACGTGATTCAAACCTGGAGGGGGCTGACATCTTGGATGTCAGCCAAGCCTCCAGGTCCCCCCCCACCCACTGACAACCTCACCATATGTGTGAGGATGTCAGTGGGCAGTTAACCCTCTAGCTGCCATGTAGAGATAAGGGGATCCTAAGGATCCCTTTATCTCCCGATCCATGGCAGCTAGATGGTCATATTTGCCATCATTTGAAAGGCCTGATTATGGCCTTTCAAATGATACCAAACATGACCAGGTTTGGTTTTAAAAAAAAATGTAAAAAAAAAATAAAAAATAAAAAAATTAAATAAAATAAAAAAATGATTTTTTTTTTAAAGTTTTTTTTGTATGGGGGGAGTTTAATTAAATAGGACCTAGGCTGTCATCTAAAAATAATTAGCACAAAATGGTCAGAATGAGCGCAGCGCACATAGGTGAACTGGCTCAGCAGTGAAAGGGTTAAAAGGTAAAAACATGTAAAAATTGGGTATTTCTATTCTCGGGATAAAATTTGGAAACTATTTAGCCGGGGTCTTTATTGGTGGTTATAGCTTTAGGGGATTAAAATACGAAAAAGTGTGTATTTACCATTTTTTTCATCATATTTCATATTTTTTTTATATTAAATTATTGGATATGATGGAAATAATGGTATTTCTAGAAAGTCCATTTAATGGCGGGAAAAAGGGTGTATAATATGTGTGGGTTGAATAAACGAGTAAGAGGAAAATTTGATCTAAACACGAGCAGCGCAGAAACGTAAAAACAGCAGCGGTCACTAAAGGACGGATTTGTGTAAAACCGCCCGGTCACTAAGGGGTTAAAAGTAATAACCAGAACATATAGGTAGGAAAATAGTTTTCATGCCTGCAAACAAAAGTTTACTGCTTATGAAAAAAAAGTCAAAGAAAGTCTTGTACCCCACATCAAACTGAATTTATTTGGAAATATTCCATTCTGCTTAATAATTTATAATGTTGCTTTTCACAATACTGAGAAAATATATATTTTCAATTGGTGATATTTTGTGTCCCTCAGGGTTTTAGTTAAATTTTTATGTCTTTTTAGGAGAAAGTTCTCAAACAGACTTTCTACCTGACACTGTTCTTTGGAAATATTTATTCAACAATTAAAAAAAAAACAATATACCTTAATAAATGCAGTAGAACTTAATGAAATTTATTTTACCCTTTAATTAAAATCAGTGAAGTACAGGTTAGAGGTATAGATGGTTGCAATGTTGATCTAATGAATTATTATAGTAGAAACTTATTTTATTGTTATACCATTCTTTTATTTTATTTTATTTTTTGTATATTCAGTCCAACTTTGTTAAGAGAAAATTAGTTCCAAAAACACTTTGCTATTTTGTTTTATGTTAACTATTTTGGTTTATTGTGAGTTGAACAGACATATTTTTTTCTGGAGGGATGTTGGCTTATAACAAAATATTAAAAGAAGATTCTTCTACTGTTGGATTTATTTTCCACATTTAAGATAAATGCATTGGTAAAGAGGAGCTGAGATTTTTATTTTTTTTAGAACCCCCATTATAGAAACACCTACCAATATTTAATTTATTTATAAAGTATTTTAACAGGATACATTAAGATTTCTCTCGTTTTCAAGTATGTCCTGGGATCAAGAACAATGAATTGTTACAGTCATTACAGAAATACAAAGTAATAAAATGAAAGATATTAAAAAACAACACAAATATACAGATTAACAGAAAATAAATATGTAGGAAATATATTCACTATGTTACATGTTTACAGGTGCATTCTGGATCAAGGTATGTTACCAGAGATCTCTTAAGTAACTTTAGATTGAGGGAAGATTTGATGGTGTCTGTGAGGCTATTCCATAATTGCGGTGCTCTGTATGAAAATTCTTTTTGTTTTGTGGTATTGCAAGTAAGGTGCTGCTGCTGGTCCTGGATCGGAGGTTATAGGATGAGGGAACTGCTGGGGGAAGTAACCTATTCAGGTAGGGTGGTAGTTTCCCAGAAAAGCTCTTAAACACCAGGTTGGAAAGGTGAAGGGTGCGTCTAGATTCCAGCGATGGCCAGTTTAGCTCTTTTAACATGTCACAATGGTGGGTCATGCAGTTACATTATAGCACTAAATTGACAGAATGAGTTAACAATGTAGTAAGCTTATGAAGGTGTGTTTGCGGGGCAGCTGCATACACTACATCTCTGTATTCAATAGCCGGCATAAGCATTTGTTTACAATCTGCTTTCTTACCGCGGGGCTCAGGCAGGTTTTGTTTCTGTACAGGGCACCTAGTTTGGGGTAGAGTTTACATGAGAGTTTTTCGATGTAGGGGCCGAAGGAAAGATTTGAGACTAACCACACACCTATATACCTACAATATAAAAAAACATAATGATTAACCCCTTCACTGCTGAGCCATTTCACGTCTGTATGCTGAGCTCATTTTTACCACTTTTGCTCGTCATGTTTAAATGTGATTTGCAGCCACGTTTTATTATATGACCCAGACATATTATATATCCATTTTTTCCGCAGACTTGGCAGATTCATAGTATATCATTATTATACAGTGGCAAGAAAAAGTATGTGAACCCTTTGGAATTACGTGGAGTTTTGCATGAATTGGTCATAAAATGTGCTCTGATCTTCATCTAAGTCACAACAATTTGAAAAACACAGTCTGCTTAAAATAATACAACACAAACATTATATGTTTTCATGTGTTTATTGAACATAACATGTAAACATTCACAGTGCAGGGTGGAAAAAGTATGTGAACCCCTAGCCTAATGACTTCTCCAAGAGCTAATTGGAGCCAGGAGTGAGCCAACCTTGAGTCCAATCAGTGTCATATTATTGGATGTGTTGCTGAAAGCTGTCCTGCCCTTTAAAAACACACACCAGTTTTGGGTTTACTGGTTTCAAGAAGCACTGCCTGATGTGAACCATGCCTCGCAGAAAAGAGCTCTCAGAAGACCTACGATCAAGAATTGTTGACTTGCATGAAGCTGGAAAGGGTTACAAAAGTATCTCCAAAAGCCTTGATGTTCACGTGTCCACGGTAAGACAGACTGTCTACAAATGGAGAAAGTTCAGCACTGTTGCTACTCTCCCTAGGCCTGGTTGTCCTGTAAAGATGACTGCAAGAGCACAGCGCAGAATGCTTAATGGGGTAAAGAAGAATCCTAGAGAGTCAGCTAAAGATTTACAGAAATCTCTGGCACATGCTAACATTTTTGTTGACACATCTACAATAAGGAAAACATTAAACAAGAATGGAGTACATGGGAGGACACCACGGAGGAAGCCATTGCTGTCCAAAAAGAATATTGCAGCACGTTTGAAGTTTGTAAAAGAGCACCTGGATGTTCCACAGCACTACTGACAAAATGTTCTGTGTACAGATGAAACCAAAATTGAGTTGTTTGGAAAAAACACACAACACTATGTGTGGAGAAAAAAAGGCACAGCACACCAACATCAAAACCTCATCCCCACTGTAAAACATGGCAGAGGGAACATCATGGTTTGGGGCTGCTTTGCTGCCTCAGGGCCTGGACGGATTGTTGTCATTGTTGGAAAAATGAATTCCAGAGTTTATCAAGACATTTTGCAGGAAAACGTAAGACCATCTGTCCGCCAACTGAAGCTCCGCAGAGGATGGGTGATGCAACAGGACAATGACCCAAAGCATACAAGTAATTCAACAAAAGAATGGCTTCAACAAAACAAAATACGCCTTCTGGAGTCCTGACCTCAACCCGATTGAAATGCTGTGGCATGACCTTAAGAGAGCGATTCACACCAGACATCCCAAGAATATTGCTACACTGAAACAGTTTTGTGGAGAGGAGTGGTCCAATATTACTCCAGATCGTTGTGCAGGTCTGATCTGCAACTACAGGAAACGTTTGGTTGAGGTTATTGCTGCCAAAGGAGGGTCAACCAGTTATTAAGTCCAAAGGTTTACGTACTTTTTTCACCCTGCACTCTGAATGTTTACATGTTCTGTCCAATAAAAACATGAAAACATATAATGTTTGTGTTGTATTATTTTAAGCAGACTGTGTTTTTCAAATTGTTGTGACTTAGATGAAGATCAGAGCACTTTTTATGACCAATTCATGCAAAACTCCACATAATCCCAAAGGGTTCACATACTTTTTCTTGCCACTGTATGTATACGTCATTAGGGATGAGATGTTCGGTTCGATCGATGCACTTTTCCACTGGCCTGAAGCTTGTAATTGGCTACAGCCTGCACCTGACCACAAATTCTGCCCACTCATGGGCTCACAGAGCTAAGTCCCGCAGCACACTATATAAGGCTTCACACAGCGCTTCAGCACGTGTTTGAGAGGAGATTGTTCTTGTGTTAGTGTGTGTTCTCACTGCCAGTCTGCCACCAGCTACTGGGGGGGTCTCATTTGTACAATATTTCTGGGAATTTTTCTAATCTGTGTGTTCTCACTGCCTCCAAGTATTTTGGGGGTCAGTAATTTCTACAAAATATTTGGGAATTGTTATAATCCGTGTGTTCTCACTGCCACCCAGTATTTTGGGGGGGTCAGTAATTTCTACAAAATATTTGCGAATTGTTATAATCCGTGTGTTCTCACTGCCACCCAGTATTTTGGGGGGTCAGTAATTTCTACAAAATATTTGGGAATTGTTATAATCCATGTTTTCTCACTGCCACCAAGTATTTTGGGGGGTCAGTAATTTCTACAAAATATCTGGGAATTGTGGTAATCTGTGTCTTGTCACTGCCACCCATCAGGGGATCGCACTGATTTATAGGAGGTTTCTGGGAATTGTAATCTGTGTCTTGTCACTGGCTGCCAGCTATCAGGGTGTCTCACTGAGTTATACCAGAGTTCTGGAAATCTTTAATCTTTATACCAGAGTTGAATCAGAGATCTGCAGCATATCTCCAATTTTTATAACAGAGTTGAATCAGAGTTCTGTATATATTTAATCTATATATCACTCACCATCTCAGAAAGACCAAAAAGGACAGGCAGACGCTCCCAGGCACAGATAATAGGGCAAGCAGCCTCTGTGTCGGGAGGCTGTGCCTCTAGTCATCGTGAATGTGGTGCATCCTCTGCAGGGGCACGCTTGTCCTTTCTAACTGATGCTGGCTGTTTTAAGCAGCAGCAACATACAGAGGATTTGGTGGATTGGCTAACCAGGCCATCCTCATCCACCGAGTCTTCTGCCAGCCAGGCTTGTAGTGCTTTACAATCCACCTCAGCTGTCAAAGCATCTAATGAAGCCTCCATGTCCACAGCTACTCCTGCCGTAGCTTCACTATCACACACGGAGGAGTCTGCTGAATTGTTTGACTACAATGACAATGACATGCTGCTTGAGGATGCGCAGCAACTACAGTGCTCTGATTCAATCTCTGAGGTTGAGGAAGGGAATATAATCAACCTAGAGGAAGGGGGTGCCAGTGATGACACACAAATAACTGGCACTCATGTTACCCCAGCAGCTGCAGCATACTGCCAATTTGGCTCCAGAGACGAGGAGATAGGGGGTGATGACAATGATGATGAGGTCACTGACTCCACCTGGGTGCCTGATTGAACAGAGGGGTCAAGTGAGGAGGAGGAGGAGGCACAACAAACACGAGACACAACGTCCTCTATGACCAACCGTAGCACTAGCCAGTCCAAGGCATCAGATGTCAGAGCTGCTCAGGTGCTGTTGTCTCAAAGCACACATCCAGGAACTCTGCTGTCTGGGAGTTCTTTAAGAAATGTGCAGCAGACCCCACTGTTGCTATTTGTAATCTATGTCAGATGATGCTTAAGCGTGGGAAAGACACCGGACGCTTGGGTACCACGTGCTTGAGGTGACATATGACCACCTGCCATGCATCCCGTTGGCGCCAAACTTTGCGAAGGTCCTCCTCACCTGTCTCTACCTCCACTATATGTCCTGCCATGTCATTGACTCCAACCTCCACTCTCAGGGATGATGCTACAGTAATGGATGTACCAGGTCCTTCCTTACAATGTGACAGCATCCCATCAGCTGAAGATTTACGCAGTCAGATTATGTTGCCCCAGCTGCTGCAGCGTAAGAAAAAATATAGTCCCAACCATCGCCAAGCACAGCATCTAAATGCCAGCTTAGCAAAATTACTTGCATTGCAGCTGCTGCCTTTCCAGCAGGTGGACTCTGCTCCCTTCCGTGAATTTGCTGAATGTGTTGTACCACAGTGGCATGTTCCAAAACACCATTACTTTTCACGGAAGGCCATTCCAGCACTATACCAGCACGTGGAAGACAATGTTATTGAGTCATTGGGAATGTCACGCCCCATGGCTGCCACCATCCTGAAACCCCCCCTGGTTGTACACTTCTTATTCTGCTCCTGCCCTGCAACCAACATCCAGCATTGTAAGAGTTAAGCACCAAACACACTTGACTCACAAAATAAAGGGCTCTGCCCCACACTCACACATTGCTGGTTCATTACAGCTTTGCTCACGAAGAGTGAACACAATTGCTTGTATTGCTGATCTGCTACCTGATCCAGATTTCCCCATTTCTGGTTCCTGCAGCTACAACCTTCATTCCCATCATCCTTCTGCAATCAACCTGGTTAGTCACCATTTCCATCCACCTTCCTCTACCCAGATCCATCTGTTTATTTGTGCAGACCACTGCACGCTGGGCTCATACTCCCCTCACCCCAGGTGCCACCCTGGTACCATCCCTAACCCTGACAAAATGAACCAGCCTAATACAAATGAGCCCGCAGTGCTGGACTTTATGGTGGAGTTACTGAAAAAGACCTTCCAGGAACTGTTTAAAAACCTGGCTGATTCCCTGGTGAAATTGCTGCAAGATATTTGGGGCTCCTTGACTAAGGAGTGCATTCATGCAGCTAACAAACACAGAGAACCCCTGTCCCGTGAAGAACGTACCCGGAGACAGACTGTCAATCTGTGCCTATACTGCGAGGCAGGAACCCACTGGCTCGAAAAATGTCCAGTAAGACCCCAGAAATGTACCGCTGCTTTTAATCTGTAAAACAATGTTTCTAAGCCTGCTGCTACTCCCAAGCATGCTCAGGTGCATAGACCTCTGAAGCAGCCCCAGGCTTCCAGGCCTGCTACAGCCACTGTGTCTACGCCTGCTCCAGAAAAACCTGCTGTACGAGTGTGTGCACCTAAGCCTGCACCCAGAAAACCCCCGACACCCAAACCTGCACCCCGAAAACCTCCTGCACCCAGACCAATCCCCAGAAGATCTGTGCCCAAGAACAGGGTGTTGTTGGAGTTAATCTCTGATCACGAGTCTGAGAGTCCTATGGACACTGAAATCACCATACCCACAGAATCAGAACGTTTCCTTCCTATGGATGTAGAACCCACTGTACCTTTGGAGTCAGATATCCCAACTCCTATGGAGATCATGTCCATGCCAGTCTCAATTATGACACCAACCCCTTTCAAGCAATTTCTGAAAGCCAGACTGAAGAAAGCTCAGGAGATTAAGAACTCCATGATGGCACTTGCAACTCCTATCACTCTCAGCCAGCACGATCCACCGCTGTCTTCCTGCTCATCTTCCCTGTCTGAATGTGACCCAGAGGACATTGTTACCTCCGAGGAGAACTTACCACGACAGACAGCCCGACGCTGCAAAGGACCCCCAGGTCAATATACAGGGTCTTTGGGGTCTGATATTTCCATCAAGGGGTGGCATAATGTCTACTCCTCATCCAGCAATGACCTTGAGTGGGATTGTGGCGAGGAGGAAGAAGAGGAGGACGAGGGCAGTGAGCCCTGGCTGTGCGACTATCCTTCCCTTAGTGATGGATCAGATTCAGAAGGGGAACCGGGAGAAATGGAGGAGATGCCTACCCCGATGCCTTCTTCCTATGTGGGCACTAGGTTTGATGGTGACTCTGCCTCCTACTTATCTCCTTCTGTCTCCAAGGCCAGACGTGCTAAGGACAGCCCTGTTGATCCAGACACCTTACCTGAGGATCCAGCTCCCTATACAGTGCAAGGAATCTACGCTGTACCCACCTTTGTGCCATCCAGTTACATGGGCACCCTCATTCCTGAAGTATCAGCTGACCCATCAGCGGAGGACCGAGTCACTGCTTCTAATGTTACTGTGGTTTGTCGCAAATACCTCGACATATTCGAAAAGGGGTTTCTCCGGCGTAAGGAGATTGAATCCGCTGAAGGGAGAATGCCATCTGGGTACATGGGTACTCTCATTCCTGTCATGTCTGCTGACCACAAGAATACCAAGGCACGGCGACGTCAGAGAAAGGCATGTGCCCAACCCTGTACCACCACTCCTGACCCCCGTTCTGCCCTCCAGTGGTGTGACGAATACTGGTCGCAGCACCTATTAGAGTGACCCGTGCCTGGTCATGGGCAGTCCTGCTACCCATCCTTGGTCACGCAGAACGTGACCCTGAAGGGGGAGGTACTGTCATGCCCCATGGCTGCCACCATCCTGAAACCCCCCTGGTGGTACACTTCCTATTCTGCTCCTGCCCTGTAACCTGAATCCTGCAACCAGCATCCAGCATTCTAAGAGTTAAGCACCAAACACACGTGACTCACAAAATAAAGGGCTCTGCCCCACACTCATACATTGCTGATTCATTACAGCTTTGCTCATGAAGAGTGAACACCATTGCTTGTATTGCTGATCTGCTACCTGATCCAGATTTCCCCATTTCTGGTTCCTGCAGCTACAACCTTCATTCCCATCATCCTTCTGCAATCAACCTGGTTAGTCACCATTTCCATCCACCTTCCTCTACCCATATCGATCTGTTTATTTGTGCAGACCACTGCACGCTGGGCTCATACTCCCCGCACCCCCGGTGCCACCCTGGTACCATCCCTAACCCTGACAGGGAAAGGCAGTCAGCAGCAAGGTGCATGTGACTTTAGACACGTGGTCCAGCAAGCATGGACAGGGCCGTTACATTTCTTTCACGGCACACTGGGTAACTCTGATTGCAGCTGGGAGGGATCCAAGACGGGGCTCTGTGCTGGAGTTTGTTCATCCACCACGCCTCCAGAAAGCTGCTTCGATGAGGTCTGTCTGCTCCACCACCACCTCTCCCTCTTCCTTCTCCTCCTCCTCCTTCTCTGTCTTTGGTGACGTGGCAGTTAAACCGAGTTTAAGTGGCAAGGGCTACGCAATGGCTCAAGCAAAATGATGGCATACTGTGCTTGAGCTGGTTTGTTTAGGGGACAGAAGCCACACCGGGCCAGAAATTCTGTCAGCTCTGCAGGGGCAGGTGCAGAGATGGTTAACACCACGCCAGCTTGAGCTGGGAATGGTCGTCTGTGATAATGGCAGCAACCTTCTCTCCGTCCTACGCCTGGGTAAGTTGACGCATGTACCATGCCTTACACACATCCTAAATCTGGTGGTACAGCGTTTCCTAACCAGGTACCCATGGCTGGCAGAGCTTCTCAGCCAGGCCAGGAAAGTCTGCAGCCACTTCAGACGCTCTATTGGGATTATTATCTCAGTAGTGCCTCCAATATGTTGGACTTATCTCAACAGTTGCCTCCAATACGTCGAGATTTATATTCAATAAGAAACTTATATGAGACACAAATATCAATCGTTTATATTTCCTAGAAATTCTCCTAAATTCTTTTAATTGTCTGTGTTTTGCTTTGAAGAATACACTAATCAACAATCGGATAAAAATATATATTTTTATTACGTATACAAAAAAGTTTCAAATCTCATATCATAATCAAAGATTTATAAACAACCACAACATATCCATCCATCAGCACATAGACACTAGCTTCTCAATATATGTATCTCCTGTTAGTAACTGTATATATTATTAACATCATTTACCTTATCAGTTAGTAACTAAACACAAATGGTTAATAAACATTTTTGCGTAACGAAAACAATTAACATGTATTTCCCAGCAAACCAATGTTTAACAAGCTAGATCTTGTAGAGATATATGTATCTCTCTGTGCTACGTGGATCAACAAAAGTTGAGCTATCACTTATTCTATTTTTAGAATGATAAGTAATAAAAACTTATTTAGTGAATCCTCCCCTAATATCAAGAATTAAGCTTCTAACCTTCTGCTTTTTATTTTGTAGTTATATAATTCCTTGCTTATTAATTTCAATCACAGTAATTTCCAAATTCAATATATCTATATATATATTGGTGTATCAATCTTGCAACTGTTTCTATAGGATAAATCCTTATATCCGATTCTTCTTCATATCTCTATCTGCAGATATAGAAATATTTTGAAGACTCTAGATCTAATAGTAATCTGAGAAATCTCAGTCTATCTGTTGCAAGAAATACTCCAAATATATATAATTTATTAACCTTAAATTTGCTCTCTCATACATTACCTCCAATCTGGATTAAATGAGTTACTGCCTTGGAATATTCTTTGATTGTTTTGGAATATGTGAAAATTATCAATGTCAGATAATCCATGCATGTGAGTTAGAGATGTGGTGTGAAATCCTGAGTGCATTGTGTCCTGGGATGGTCTGCTAGCAATGGTCTGCCTGCGATGGTCTGCTTGCATGAATGCATTATATCCTGGAATGATCTGACTGCATTGTCGTGTCCTGGAAGTCTGAATGCATTGTCGTGTAAATCTGAATGAATTTGCAACAAAGAGTACAGCTTCAATTATAGTCAATTTGACGTCACTGGCAATCTACCTCTTTCCATTTACTATATTAAATATAACATTTACTATACCTCAAGAGGGCAGTGTTGCACTTCGAATTATTTCCACCATTTAATTTTAATATCTCTTATCTCAGGTCAAAGGTCTATCTGTCTTAACAAAGACCCTATATTTTCAGTTGTAGACACTGAGTCTTTCCTGTCCAAAGTTAGATTAATAATCTCCACTCCTCTCAAAATTTTTACTAAGTAAATTCCTTTCTCTGGCACTTAGCTCGGCATTATATCAAATAAAGACATTTTAAGGTTCTCTCATGTCTGGCATTAAAAAAAAAACAGCTTTTAAAGTTTCACCTAGCCATGAACTATTTAACCCCTTAGTGACCGGGCGGTTTTACACGAATCCGTCCGTTCGTGACCGCTGCTGTTTTTACGTTTCTGCACTCTTAGTGTTTACGTCAAATTTTCCTCTTACTCGTTTATTCAACCCACACATATTTTACACTGTTTTTCTCGTCACTAAATGGACTTTATAAAGATACAATTTTTTTCATCATTTCATATAATTTACTATAAAAATATTGTGAAATATGACACAAAAATTGAAAAAACACCACTTTTCGAACTTTGACCCCCAAAATTTCTTATGTATCAACAACCGTCAAAAAAAATTAATTCCTTAGTAGTTTCTAAATTTAGTACTGAGTTAGCAATACCCAATGTTTACATATTCCTCGCTTTTTTCCTTATTTTATGCAACAATAAGTGCAAGTAGCACTTTGCCATTTCCAAAGAGTTTATTTTCAAAACTAGTGATAGTGACATTGTAACACTGATATCTGTCACTAATTCCTGAATAACCCTCCACATATACATATTTTTTTAAAGTACACAAATCAAGGTATTAAACTTGGGGTATTTTGACTCTTTCCATGCAAACCATTTTACCACAAATCTATGCCAAAGTTTGAGAAAAAAAAAAAAATTGGTGATTTTTTTTTTGAACGCAATTTAAGAATACATGTACTGTGAACTTTAAGGTTTACTGCCAAAAAGCACCCCAAAATATGTTCAGCAACATCTTCTGAGTAAATTGATACCACCCATGTATAGGTATGTCGGGTCATTTGGGGCTAATAGGCCTTATTTGGGGGGTGCGCATTTCAGTTTTCCAACTTGGAATTTTCACATTTCGTCATCATGCACCCATGTCCTATTTGGGACATTTTTGAAGCCGGCCAAAGTAATTTACCCCCATCAAACATATATTTTTAGAAAGGGCACACCCTAGGGTGCTTCAAAGAGTTGTATTTTAACACTTTCCATGCACTAGCTCTATGTCAAACTTTCAGGTAGTCACTTTTTGGGTTATTTTTTCACACACATTGTACTTTAGGCATGAATTGTCAAATCCAGTTATGGTTACTGCCAAAAAACACCCCAAAATATGTTCAGCAACATCTTCTGAGTAAATTGATACCACCCATGTATAGGTATGTCGGGTCATTTGGGGGCTAATAGGCCTTATTTGGGGGGTGCGCATTTCAGTTTTCCAACTTGGAATTTTCACATTTCGTCATCATGCACCCATGTCCTATTTGGGACATTTTTGAAGCCGGCCAAAGTAATTTACCCCCATCAAACCATATATTTTTAGAAAGGGCACACCCTAGGGTGCTTCAAAGAGTTGTATTTTAACACTTTCCATGCACTAGCTCTATGTCAAACTTTCAGGTAGTCACTTTTTGGGTTATTTTTTCACACACATTGTACTTTAGGCATGAATTGTCAAATCCAGTTATGGGTTACTGCCAAAAAACACCCCAAAATATGTTCAGCAACATCTTCTTAGTAAATTGATACCACCCATGTATAGGTATGTCAGGTCATTTGGGGGCTAATAGGCCTTATTTGGGGGGTGCGCATTTCAGTTTTCCAACTTGGAATTTTCACATTTCGTCATCATGCACCCATGTCCTATTTGGGACATTTTTGAAGCCGGCCAAAGTAATTTACCCCCATCAAACCATATATTTTTAGAAAGGGCACAGCCTAGGGTGCTTCAAAGAGTTGTATTTTAACACTTTCCATGCACTAGCTCTATATCAAACTTTCAGGTAGTCACTTTTTGGGTTATTTTTTCACACACATTGTACTTTAGGCATGAATTGTCAAATCCAGTTATGGGTTACTGCCAAAAAACACCCCAAAATATGTTCAGCAACATCTTCTGAGTAAATTGATACCACCTATATATAGATTTGTTCTGTTGTTTTTGGGGTGCTACGCCAATCTTTGACATGTGCTTGTCAATTTTCTAATTTGACATACAGTATCTTCTTTGCTTATCTTCTTTTTAGGGGCCTTTTTACATACCCCAGTTTTATGAACGTGCATATATTTGGTAAGCTAACACCCCAAAGTATTGTAAATGGGGTGTTTTTATGCTATGGATGCAACCGTTTGCTCCAAACAAATTGGATACTGTTTGGTGGTCATTTTTCATTTTCACACCCACATCAGTTTTGGACTGTGATTTAGGAGACACGGTTGTTTGTTACTGCATGAAAACTCTCCAGGTTGTTTTCTGCAAGGTCTCCTGAGTACACCCATGCCCCCCATGCATAGGTTTGCCAGGATTTTGGGAAGGTTCAAATACAATTTTTATGACTTTGTCATTGGAGTTGAAATTGAGATTATTTCTTCAGCTAGGCCTAGCTTTGGTTTTGGGTCTACCGCATACCCCAGTTTGAATTATTGCCAGAAAATTGTTTATATTTGTTATGTTGACACCCCAAGGTATTGCATATGGAGTGCTTTGATGCCATGGATGCAACGGTTTTAGCCCAAAACATTTGAGAAGGTGTGTGGTGTAATTTTTCAATTTTCAGATTTTCACACCCACATCAGTTTTGGACTGTGATTTAGGAGACACGGTTGTTTGTTACTGCATGAAAACTCTCCAGGTTGTTTTCTGCAAGGTCTCCTGAGTACACCCATGCCCCCCATGCATAGGTTTGCCAGGATTTTGGAAGGTTCAAATACAATTTTTATGACTTTGTCATTGGAGTTGAAATTGAGATTATTTCTTCAGCTAGGCCTAGCTTTGGTTTTGGTCTACCGCATACCCCAGTTTGAATTATTGCCAGAAAATTGTTTATATTTGTTATGTTGACACCCCAAGGTATTGCATATGGAGTGCTTTGATGCCATGGATGCAACGGTTTTAGCCCAAAACATTTGAGAAGGTGTGTGGTGTAATTTTTAAATTTTTTATTTTTACGCCCACATTAGATTTGGACTGTGATTTAGGAGACACGGTTGTTTGTTACTGCATGAAAACTCTCCAGGTTGTTTTCTGCAAGGTCTCCTGAGTACACCCATGCCCCCCATGCATAGGTGTGCAAAGATTTTGGCAAAATACAGCACCAATTGTAGAACATAAAATGGTACGAATAAAATGTAAAAGTCTGGTGCAGTAAAAGAAAAAAAAAAAACTAAACTGAACTAACTAACTGGAGTGTGAGAAAAAATAGAAAGGAAAAAAAAAATCACAGATCACGCACAGTGTGATATAGCTTGAAACAGTCCCCAAGACACAGACCGGGTTGTCCAGGGCATTCTGGGCAGTAAAAGATTGTGTCTCTCCTCTGCCCCCTCTTGAAACACACCCTGCATCTTTTTTGGGGTTTCTGTTTGCCCTCAGTAGGGGGGATTTTATAAATAAAATGCGTAGCCCCAACTCTGTCCCCCATCACCGCCCGGGGAGCAGGTGCATCCTGGTACAAAAGCCCCGAAATGACCTGGAGCTGAAACTGTAAAAAGGACAGCGTCACTCCGGGGTTTGCCTTTTTGCAGAGCAAAAAGGCATTGTGGGTTGCAATTTGCATCAGGTAAATTGCAACCTTTTTGTACCAGGCCCTTGACTTCCGCATAATCTGGTAGGGCTGGAGCAGCTGATCTGCCAGATCAACCCCACCCATATGCCGGTTATAGGCTTTGATGCACACTGGCTTCCTGATGCGCTCAGCTCTGCCACGTACAGAGACCTCTACAGACCTCTCAGTGTGGATGGTGGATAGAAGGTATACATCCTTCTTGTCTCTGTACTTGACCGCCAACAGCTCCTCTTGGCGCAGAGCTGAGGTCTCCCCCCTTTTTAGCCGGGTGCGGACAAGCTGTGCTGGGAAACCTACGCGGTTCTTCCGAACAGTACCGCATGCTGCTGTATCAAAACAATACAGCAGCTTGAACAAAGGGACACTTGTATAAAAATTATCAACATACAAGTGGTACCCTTTGTTCATCAGGGGAAAAAGTAGGTCCCACACAATCTTGCCACTGGTTCCCATGTGTTCTGGGCAACCTGGAGGGTCAAGGCTACTATCCTTTCCCTCGTACACCCGGAAGGCCTGAGTATACCCACTCTCGCTGTCACAGAGCTTATACACCTTCACTCCATACCTGGAGCGTTTGGAAAGAATATACTGCTTGAATCCCAGCCTTCCCTTGTATTTCATTAGGGATTCATCCACGCAGATATTCCTTCCAGGTGTATAAGCCTCTGCAAACCTGGCGGCGAAGTGGGTAATCAGGGGACGGATTTTATACAGCCTGTCAAAATGGGGATGCTCTCTAGGAGGGCACAGACTGTTGTCACTGAAGTGCATGAAACGCAAAATGTTTTCATACCTTCTACGTGACATTGATTGGGGGTAAATGGGGGTAGAGCAGATGGGGCTACTGCTCCAGTAGGAGCGAATTGAGGGCTTCTTTATGATGCCCATCAGCATAGTAAGTGCCCAGAATTTCAGAAATTCTGGCACATCTAGCGGGGTCCATTGCTGCCTTGCCAAGTAGGAGTCTGGCTTCGCAGCACAATGCTGATGGGCATACAGATTTGATTGGGCCACGATGTGGCCCAACAAATCATCCCCCATAAACACCTGCAAAAACTGTGTGGCGGTAAATCCTGCAACATCAATATTGATGCCAGGATTTGCCGTGAAAGGAGGGATATCTGGCCTCTGGCGATGAGGCACTACCCACTCCTCAGCTGGAGCTGTGCGTCTCCTGCTGGCAGGTGGTGACCCAGGATCTGCATCAGAAACATCACTAGATACATCAGCCAGCGTAGATGATGTATCTAGCGACGTCTCTGAGCAGTTGGCGGGGTCAAAATCAGGGTCGGAGTCTGACGCAGATGCCTCAGATTCTGATGCCAGGATGGCATATGCCTCCTCGGCGCTGTACACCCTCTCAGACATTATATATAATAGATTATAAAATTTTATAATTATTATATATAATAAGCGGATTGTTGGTTCTTAGAAGAACCGTTGGGTTTCACAAGAAAATACAAATAAACACCTAAATCTCTCTAAATCACTCTAAACCTGCCTCAATTCTTCTAAATCTCCCTAAAATCTCTCTAAATCTGCCTAAATTTTTCTAATCTCACTAAAATCTCTCTAAATCTGCCTCAATTTTTCTAATCTCACTAAAATCTCTAACCTGTCAAATCTGATCTCTCTCTCTCGCTCACCAAAACACAAGTGAGGAGAGGGAGGGAGAATCACAGAGGTCAGAGCCAATATTTACAAAATATTGACCTGACCTGACAAATTAGAAATTTTATTTTGATTTTTTTTTACTTCTGATTGGATGTTGCTAGCCTGCCTCTCTGATGAGGCAGGCTAGGAACATCCCACTCAGCCCCAAGATGACCCTGCCGTTAGAAGGGCAGCGCCATCTTGGCTGTCAGTTTTCTTTTATTTTATTCATTTTTATTTATTTTTATTTTACTTTTTTTTACACTTTTTTTACTCTGCTGGGTGCCTTGATCCCTCGAGGCACCCAGCAGAGCACCTGATCACTCATGTGATCTTTTTGTACTGAGTGCCACGATACCTCGTGGCACTCAGTACTTCCTGCCGCTACCGGAAGTGATCGCTCGGGGGAGCGATCACTTAGCGGACCGGCGGCAGGTAAGCATATTGCAAGGATGCCTCGATGTCGAGGCATCCCTGCAATATACACAGAGCAGCTGGAAGCGATACCGATCGCTTCCAGCGCTCTCTAGAAGTGACGGGCACCTCTCCGGTAAAACCGGATGTTGATCGCTCCCGGGGAGCGATCACAAGGTGCCCCGGCACTTCTCACCGCCATTGCACGGATGCCTGGACTCCCAGGCATCCTGCAATGGCGTTTGAGCTGCTGGAAGCGATCCGATCGCTTCCAGCGCTCTCTAGAAGTGCCGGGCACCTCTCCGGTAAAACCGGATGTGATCGCTCCCGGGGAGCGATCACATGGTGCCCCGGCACTTCTCACCGCCATTGCACGGATGCCTGGACTCCCAGGCATCCTGCAATGGCGTTTGAGCTGCTGGAAGCGATCCGATCGCTTCCAGCGCTCAAAAAACCGCAGGACGTACCATGTACGTCAGCGGGTCTAAAAGAGACCCGCTGCAATGACGTACATGGTACGTCCGAGGTCCTTAAGGGGTTAAAAAAAAAATCTCTGTTCATTTTTAAAACTAAGAAAAATTTTAAAAGAAAAAAACTTTCTATTTAAAACAAGATGGCTACAGGCATCCATTTTTATTTTTCCTTCTAATATACCCGACAGCTCATTCCCAGTAAGTGTTAGCCTAGCAGAAATTCAAAGAGATTTCCACCTTCCCACAAACCGTCTGATCTGTGACATGCCCACCAGGCGGAACTCGACATTAGCAATGCTACAGTGTCTGCAAAAACAGCAGAGGGCCATCAACGAGTACCTGTGTGAGTATGGCACAAGGACAGGTTCAGGTCAACTTGTTTCCCCCCCCCGCAGTGGCTGATGATCAAGGATGCATGCACTGTACTGTCACCATTTAAGGAGGCAACGAGGTTGGTGAGCAGGGACAGTGCATGCATCAGTGACACAATTCCTTTAGTGTTCCTGCTGGAGCACACTCTGCGGGGAATTATAGATGTGGCTCTAGAGGCAGAGCAGTGGGAGGAAGAGGAGGCCTTCCCTAGCTCTGAAGGCCACAGTCTTTCCACAGATAGCATTCCAGCGGGTCCTCCTCAGATCAGACAGGAGGAGATGAGGAGGAGGAGGAATATTTAAGTAGTGGGGCATTGAAGGTGGGGATTCCTCAAGGGAGGGTTTTGTGTGCCCAGAAACACAAGGAATGGTACGTGGCTGGGAGGAGGAAGTGCACGATGGGGTCATCCTCCTCATTGACCAGGAAGACTCGGAAGCTAATGCCACCTCCAACCTACGCTGCATGGGCTCCCTTATCCTGCAAAGCCTGGTAAAGGACCCCAGGATTCGTGCTATCAAGGAGAGGGATCATTACTGGTTGGCAACCCTTCTTGATGCACGATACAAGGGTAAAGTTGCAGAGCTCATCCTGCCCGCACAGAGGGAGCACAGGATGAAAAAACTTGAGGACGCTCTAAAGCGACACTTGTGTAACACCTTTCCAGGCACTGATAGGTTACCAAGTGATGACACAGGTGCTTCTGAGGTTGCGGATGATCAGACGAATAGAGGTGAAGGCCGGGCCGCTTGACTGATGCCTTTTTAAATTTTTTTAAGTCCACGATGCCCAGGGACGTCAGATGTAGGCACCCATTGCCAGCGTCTTCACTGTATGGTGCAGGACTATCTAGGGGCAAGGGCAGACCTGGATACCTTTCCAGCAGATGATCCACTGGCTTACTGGGTGTTGAGATTGGATCACTGGCCAGAACTTAGCCAATATGCTATGCAGCTACTAGGTTGCCCTTAATCCAGCGTGCTTTCTGAAAGGACGTTCAGTGCCGCTGGAGGTTTTGTCACAGACAAAAGTGTGCGTCTTTCCATCGACGCTGTAGACCGGCTGACATTTATAAAAATGAATCAGTCCTGGATTAGCAGCTATCAATCCCCTGATGCTGACGTAACGGAATAGATCGGGGATCTCTTCTGCATTCACAAAACCTCCACCACTGAACTCTTCCACAATACCACAAAAGGGTTACGGTGTGAAGGCACTTGCTACCTTGAAAGGCACATTATTTGGGTGCACTGACGTCTGTGCCAGATTTATTATCATTTTAATTTTTGGAACCTCAGGGTCCAACTCTGCACTCTTCCACAGTACCACAAAAAGGTTACGGTGTGAAGGCACTAGCTGCCATGAAAGGCACATTATTTGGGTGCACTGATGCCATTACCAGATTTAGATCATTTTAATTTTTTGAACCGCAGGGTCCAACCCCGCACTCTTCCACAATACCACAGAGGGGTTACGGTGTGACGGCACTGTTGCCGACACTAAAGGCCCTATTTTAAAGCACCTATTGTTACTTTCATCCAAAGCCTGCATAAGTTTCACCATAATTTAGCCAAAAAATCACTAAACTTGTTCTGCTTGTCCTAAAACGTCTCCTCTTTTAATACAGACTGCCGCCCCAAGCAGTTGTTTATGAATACATTAAAGGAAAAGCGTTTGGAGGGCACTCTAAAAATCGAACTTTTGAGTCCCATTGACTTGCATTTAGTTCGGTTCGTGTTCGAGTTCGAACTCGAACTTTCGAAATTGGTCGAGTACGAATGCGAACTGAACATGGGGGTGTTCGGCTCATCCCTATACGTCATGTCCTGCCTGTATATTTTAACAAAAAAACGCAATAAAATTAGAATTTTTAATCATCTACAGCGTGTAAAGTGGTTTTTTTTCACATTTTATCATCCGAGCCTTTGCGTTTATATTTTCTATGGGGTGCGCTTGTTAAAAAAATTAGAAATGGGGACTCATTTTTTGGGGGAATTACGTGATTTTTATCAAATGCACCGCATAGAAAAAAGTCGTTAGCGCAGCATCATTGTTCACATTATAATTGAAATGGGAGCAATACTGCTGCATTAATAAAAAAATAACACAAAAAAAAAACACTTTTATTTTTATTTTTTTATTATTCTTATTCTTTTTTTTTTAATTTTATTTACTTTGAACATGGTCATGTTTGATATGATTGAAAAGGCCATGCTCTGGCCTTTCAAATGATACTAAACATGACCCACCTAGCTGCCACCATTCGGGAGATATGGGGGTTCAAATGATCCCCCTATCTCCACCAGGGGATTTCCTTGGGATATCCCCAGGCAGCTAGGGGTTCTCCAGCTAACTGACGTGCGATGACATCAGGTAACAGGGGGGACCCGGAGGTTGAGCCACATCCAAGATGGCAGCCCCTCACTGGAGTTAGACCGCGATCCTGCGCAGAATGGCGCCGGATCGTGGCCTGGTGCTTCAGGGGGTTAAAGTCAGGCACCACTTTAAAGGGGAGACTCTCCCCTTTTAAGCGGTGCCTGCCTTCTCCCTCTAGTTCCTCCTGATCAGGAGGGAGAGGGATCCGAAAGGCGATCTCCCGGCTTTGTCAGGGGGGTCGTCTGAAAATGACATTTGCGTCCGACGTGATGATGTCATTACGTTTGGGAGGACCTTTAAAAGTGGCGTCTGACTTCAAGGAAGTCTGAACGCCGCGGGACCCGGAGGAAAGAGGTGAGTATCTCTCCTGGCTCCCGTGTTTGCGGATGACTTGTGGGGAATGTCCTCTGCATACAGAGGGAGTCAATGAGGATGTTCCCCAGACGTCATTTAATAGCCCCTTCTGAATGTGTAATAACACCTTCGTTACTGAGATCGACATATCTCGTTCTTCAAAGGCACCATCTGGGTCCCCGATATCCAGATATCTCATTCGGCTGTTTTGCAGCCCAAAAGCAAATTAAATTTGTTTGCTGCAAACTAATTTCATTTGCTTTTGGGCTGCAGAAGGGACCCCCAAAGTTTTAGTCCTGTGGGCATAATGTCCAAAGATCTAAAACTGTGTAAAATCAGCTAACTGGATGTCATACATTGCTGCAGTGAACATTTGTTGCAGTGAACCACGGTCTGCAACTGTAACTCAATTTGGTAGTAAATGGCACCATCTACTGGCCAAATAGGTTAGTACAGTAAAAGGACCATTGGGAGTATTTCTAAATATGTCTTACAGTATAATTTAATTAAAAATGATTTTTTCAAAAGAAACACTGGTTCCTGACAATGTTTTTTGGAAAATCACTTGCTAGTGAAGGAATTAATTTTGGAAAGTAGAAATGCTCATGTGATAGCATACATAACAGTGGTTATTCACAGTATAAATATAGTATTGCGGTAGAGGATATCTACCATCGGCATTATTCCTTACAGTAAAAATAGCCAGTGAAGTTTTATTGCATGGTACGGTGATATAAAAATCCTCTTGTGTTACACTGTATAGTCCAGTAAAACCCACTGGTATTTTTAATATGCATTAGAGTCCTGTTAGTGTATGTTAATGTTTCATCATAAGTCCTACTCATGTGTAAAATGTGCAATAGAGTCCTGCAGGTGAGTTTACTGTGCAGTTCAGTTGTGTTGCTTCTTCTCTTCTCAGTGGCGTTCTGCTGGTACTTTAATCATATGTGATACATTTGGAGGGTGATACATGTGGGGGATGGTATATTTACTATGCTTATGTTAGTTATTTTACTTCATATTTATATTATTGGCCCAATTGAAATTATTACATCTTTGTTACTCTTATATGTGTATTGAAATATCATTACGGAGTGTGTGGTATTAAAATATTGATACAGCAACCAATGTCTTTATATCACATGTGTGTGCAGCATCTATTTACTTAAGTGTCACATACACAAAATCTCATACTCTAAACTCCTCCATCATGTAGACATCATCAATGCTCCACCAGACACAATTTCATTCCCGAAACATATTAGGACAACACTTGTCAAGTGCATTCTGTCACACATTACATGTGTATGCAACTCCATTATAGACAAACACAACTCTTTGCAAACACATGCAGGTCAAACAGGACTCAAATTTTTTTCTAGACTGTCTAAATGTAATGTTTTTCCACATTCAAAATTTAAATACATTCACAGTGAACAATTTAGTATTAAATATTTTTTACTAGTAAGCTTCTAAATATAAATAATAAAAATAAACAATAATAAATACAACTAATAATAACGATACATTTAATAATTTTTTTTTTTTTATTAATTAACAAAAAAATGTATAGGAAAGGAGAGAAGTGTTATAGAAGTAGTAATGTGGAATGGCCATCCACTCATTTAAGGGTGTTCATCTACTCCTGAATAGGGATGAGTGTTCGGTTCGGATCTGTTCGGAGTTCGAATCGGCTGTGTGAAAGCTCGCGAACTTCGAACTTTTTTGGGACGTTTGCCAAAAGTTCGAAAAAAAATTATTTGAAAAAAGTAGAAAAAATGCTTAAAAAATACTAAAAAATCTAGAAATAAAGAGACTCTTTACTGCAGAATATTATAAGCAACGGTTTATTAGATATAGAAATGAAACGGGAATATTTTTATCATTGAAGCCTATGGGATAAAACATTCTTGTTACTAAAACATCAGGCAGACACGGCCCTCTAATCAGGCACTGTAGAGGGCAGCCTGCCAGGGCCTCCCAAGGATTCCAAGGATTCTCAATAAACAATTCTGTAATGAAATACTTAAAAAAGAAACCAAATAAACTAATTTGGAAAATAAAATACAGATTTAGCATTTAGCATGTATCACCACTAGGGATGGGCTGGCGGTTCGATGCGAACATCGACTGTTCGAAAGTTCACGAACTTCGAACTTTTCAGGCCGTTGGCAAAAAGTTTGAAAAAAATATATATATTTTGAATTTTTTTTAAAAAAATGCTTAAAAATTCCTAAAAAATCTAAAAATAAAGAAACTCTTTACTGCAGAATATTATAAGCAACAGTTTATTAGATATTGATTTAAAATGGAAATATTTTTAACATTGAAGCCTATGGGATAAAACAATCTTGTTGCTAAAACATCAGGCAGACACGCCCCTCTAATCAGGCACTGTAGAGGGCAGCCCACCGGGGCCTCCTAAGGATCCCTTGAGGAGCATGCGGCCGCTGGATGACAGAGCTGCGACTGTGCGGGCTAGCTGCCCAGGTGCATGTGGCAGAGACAGGCGGTACAGGGAGGGAGCCACTGCACCTGCGGCCATGGCAGACCCCCCCCACAACCAGGTTCCAGGGAGCCCCCAATGACCACCAGGCTAAGGTAAGGCAACACATTTCTAAAAAAATTAAATCCGAGGACATTTTTAAATGTCCCCGGGAACATAAAATAAAACTTATATATATATTAGATACATTCAGCCAGGTAGAGGGTGGTGGCTTGTGGGCTGTGCGGGGTCTCGGGCAGTGGTTTGTTTTTTTGTGTGTGTACATTTTTAGAAAATTTATAGGGGAAGGTAAGGGCAGGTATGATATATATATATATAGATAAGATATATATCTATATTCTTATAAATATATATATCCAGACTTGTATTACACACACATTTTTTCAACTATTTGCCCCCCCCCATTTGGCTGATCCCTCCAGAAGAAATGTTGAACCCGATAGAGCAGAGAATAATATATATATTCTCTGCTCTGTCGGGTTCAACATTTCTTCTGGAGGGATCAGCCAAATGGGTGGGGGCGCATTTAGTTGAGATTGTCCACATGCCACCCCCCCATGTGCATATGTGTAGTATATATGGTCTGAGGTCTGTGGGTGGGTGTATATATATATATCCGTGTGTTGATATATACGTATATATAGGTCTGCGTGTTGATATATACGTATATGTCTGTGTGGTATCACTGCATCCCTACTCTATACACAGTGCTCCGTATCCCTATAATATATATGATCAGGGGTTACCTTTTTTTTATATTTTTATACTATTCCTATTAAATTAACAGTAATTTTTGATGTATTTTATTCAGTAGAAACTTTTTTTGCTTATATAACATGTGCTTTGTGAAAATAAAATGTTTTTGTGTGTACATTTTAATTTAGTTAGTGGATTCCTGTCCAGTGCGGTGAGAAGCAAACGTAATGCAGTGTAGACACGCTGCGAGGCGGAGCAGAGTGAAGTCAAGCCTGCAAAATGTTTGCTTCTCTTAGCTTCGCTACGCTGTGCGTCGCTACACGCTCAGCGTGTCTCAGCCTTTATTCCCGCATCTCTAGTTTACTGAATCAGTTTGTATACTTGTTACTGACCCTGCTTGTTCTGAAGATCCGATCTGTTGCCGACTTTGCCTGCCATTTGACTATTCTCTCTGTATATTCCTTGCCTGTTCTGTTTGCTTCCTGTTGCTACTGGTGTGCGCCGATTCTCACCATATACAAGTGCCTAAACATTGCTGACCGGATTTTGTTATAGCTGCTGATGTAACTGAATAGATCGGGGATCTCTTCTGCATTACCAAAACCTCCACCACTTCACTCTTCCACAATACCTCAGAGGGGTTACAGTGTGAAGGCACTTGCTGCCTCCAAAGGCACAATATTTGGGTGCACTGCCACTGACGCCTATACCAGATTCATATAATTTTAATATTTGACCGCAGGGTCCAAATCAGCACTCTTCCACAATACCACAGAGGGGTTACAGTGTGTAGGCATTTGCTGCCACCAAAGGTAAAATATTTGGGTGCACTGCCACTGACGCCTATACCAGATTCATATCATTTTAATATTGGACTGCAGGGTCCACCACTGCACTCTTCCACAATACCACAGAGGGCTTACGGTGTGAAGGCACTTGCTGCCACCAAAGGTAAAATATTTGGGTGCACTGACTCCTGTACCAGATTCATATCATTTTATTATTTGACCGCAGGGTCCAACCCTGCACTCTTCCACAATACCACAGAGGGGTTACTTACGGTGTGAAGGCACTTGCTGCAAACCAAAGGCACAATATTTGGGTGCACTGCCACTGACGCCTATACCAGATTCATATCATTTTAATATTGGACCACAGGGTCCACCACTGCACTCTTCTACAATACCACAGAGGGCTTTCGGTGTGAAGGCACTTGCTGCCACCAAAGGTAAAATATTTGGGTGCACTGACACTGACGCCTATACCAGATTCATATCATTTTAATATTGGACTGTAGGGTCCACCACTGCACTCTTCCACAATACCACAGAGGGCTTACGGTGTGAAGGCACTTGCTGTCACCAAAGGCAAAATATTTGGGTGCACTGACGTGTGTACCAGATTCATATCATTTTAATATTTGACCACAGGGTCCAACCCTGCACTCTTCCACAATACCACAGAGGGGTTATTTACGGTGTGATGGCACTGTTGCCGACACTAAGGCTAGGGACAGATGAGCGCATTTTCTGCGGCCACCGTCAAAATGTACGTCGATGCGTGCGCACGCATTTTTTCACGGAATACGCTTAAGTGGTCAGACGATGCGCAATTCTGGACGTATTTCATGACGATGGGGTGAAAAGAAGTCTAGGGAAATCCGGCTGTTTGAACGTTATGTTGGCCGCACACTAGCAGCGTCTGACATCTCCTAATCACGCACACACGCTGCTATGCGGCCGCAGCGCACTTTGTACGTCAGTAGCAGCGGTTTCACGTTCTGATAAAAATGCGTTCATTTGCTGGTTGCGTGGTGTCGGCGCACTTTCGTACGCACGTACTGCGTATATTGGCCGTCATTGGCCGTTATGTGCTGCTACTGCCGCCGTGATTTAGTGCGCCTGCACGCGCGTTCCGACTGCCCCACTCTGACCCTAGCCTTAAGGCCCAATTTTAAAGCACCTATTGTTACTTTCACCCAAAACCTGCATAAGTTTCACCATAATTTAGCCAAAAGAATCACAAAACTTGTTCTGCGTGTCCTAAAACGTCTCCTCTTTTCATACAGGCTGCCGCCCCAAGCAATTGTTTAAGAATAGATTAAAGGAAAACCATTTACCGTCATTTGAAATGTCTTTTTTTTTTTTTAAATGTTGCTATACATCCTACAAATTTGCCACTTCACGGGCAGGTTATGGGGACCTCCTAGGCTCGATATTTGAAGGAATTTTTCTTTTTTATTCTTAACCTTTATTTCATGGAAAACTAACTGTTCCTTTAAAAAATTTTTTTTTAACTTTTTGGCCTTGTTTCCTGTCCCCCGGGGCACTACCCGGACCCCCATACACCTTTTATGGCAAATATCTAGCATATATGCCCTCTTGGAGGGCACTCTAAAAAAATAGAACGTTCGGGTCCCATTGACTTACATTGAGTTTGGATCATGTTCGAGTTCGAACACGAACTTTTGAAATTGTTCGAGTTCGAATGCGAACTGAACACGGGGGAGTGAGTTCGGCTCATCCCTACTCCTAAAGTGGATAAAAAAGAGGGTGATCCCTTTTTTTTCCTACAAAGTATTACCAGGAAGGATACCTTGAGGCCTAGGATAGCACTTTCTGGGGGGCGGCAAAAAAAGCTGCCACTATCAGGGTTATTCAAAAAGCTTCGAATTGCTTGAGAAAGGTAACCGAACGCTGAAAATCAGCGTTCGGTTACCTTTCCTGGCCATTCGGCTATCCAGAGAGCAGGCAATTCGCCAAATCCTGGCGAATTGCCTGCACATACGGTGCCTGTTCGGTGCCTGTTTGAGGGCAGTGAAATCCCCATAAAAAAAGCACTGCTTCAGCTATTCAGAGAACACAAACCAGCAGTGAAAGGTTCCCGAAATGCCCTGCCATTCGGTGGTTTAATTCGGCAAGTTTATTCAGGAGAATCCCATAGACTTCAATGTTAAAAATATTCCGGTTTTAATTCAATATCTAATAAACCGTTCATTATAAAATTCTGCAGTAAAGAGTCTCTTTATTTATAGATTTTTTAGGATACTTTAAGCATTTTTCTGAATTTTGTTTTTGTTTAAAAGTCCGGTTTTTTTTTTAAGTTTACTTATTTTTTCTGTAACAGCCCTTTTTATTATCATTCCCTAGACCTCCTGTGTAAATTTAAGACATTTTCGCTCAGTAGTTTCTTTGCAAACAGCGTTTCATTTTCACACATTCACACAAACTATTTTGCTAATTTATTCACTGCCTCTTCTGCGGTCTCGGTTGCTTCGGTTGTGTGTGATCGGCTCCTGTTCGGGCTTTTTCCGTGGTTTTCGGCAAGTTAATCCAGATGTTTTTGAGGGTTTTCGGCGTGCATTCGCCGGGTTTTGCGGTTAGTTTTCGTCAGGTTTGCGGTAGCTTTTCCCTGCAATTCGGGGGCCCTGTGGTGCTTGCTGAATACACCGCAGAGTCACCGAAATGGGATCGGCAAAAGGAATCGAATTGAAGAGAATGAAAAGTCACCGAACGTGCAGTGACTTTTCGAATCTCTTTGAATAACCCTGTATGTGTCCGGCACCCACAATACTCTCCATCCGGCAGGAGCGAGTTGACTGGTGGAGGCTGGAGTCAATTGAAACATCTCCTGCAGCCTGCTGTGTGTGTACAGGCTGTGCATGCTCCAGATGTTCTTCTCAGCTCCACCAGTCAGCAGTGATCCCGGCTCCCACTAAGCCCCTCCATCACGCTGAGCCTACACTTTGTGTGGTTGGTGCCGACGTCAGTCGGTCACGCGGGATTCGGATAGGAGAACAACGAGGCAAGCCGTACTGCCTCGGGGGACCCCCTCAACTTACCCCACCTAGACTCTCTCAAAGCAGGAGGACCAGGCAGCCAGGTATGTGTGTGTTTGTGTATGTGTGTGTGGACTACACTACCCAGTCACTACCTTTACTACGCCACAAGTTAATGTCTCTTCTACACCACTACTACTAAACCACCAGTCACCGTGCCACTACCAGGCACTGTCACCCTCCTACACCTCAACCACTGTGCCACTCTGTGGGTGGAAGACCAGACAGTCTGAGGCAGACTGTACATGCTGAGAGCTCACTGATCTCAGCATGTAAAGGCTGTGTGAGTAGCATAGGACTCGTATCACTCTGAGGCAGCCACTGCACGCCAGGAATGCTCATACACAGCACACATTACTTTGAGTTTTGTTGCTGTGCAGCTCTGTGATACAGTAATGTGCCATGTGTATGAGTGTAACACAGAGCTGCACAGCAACAAAACTCAAAGTAATGTGTCCTGTGAGTGAGCATATTACAGAGCTCCACAACAATAAACCTCACAGTAATGTGTGGTGTGTATGAGTGTATCACAGAATCCATAGCAATAAAACTCAGTAATGTGTGTATGAGCATATCACAGAGCTCCACAGCAATAAACCTAACAGTAATATGCGCTGTGTATGAGCATTCAGTGTTATATGGGAGAGCAGATTTATGAGTAAGAGTAGTTAAAAAATGAAACCATAAAACTTGGAAGAGGTGACACCATGAGTTACCGCAGGGTGACACCAACCCTAGTGATGCCATTGTGCAGCTGTATTATTATATATGTTGTAGAGCTTTTGGCCAGCAGATAAAAATTGAATGTATGGGAAGTGCATACATTTTTACAGTGTAGGTAATGGATGTGGTTGTTATTGAAAACCAGTTGGTAGAGAAGAGGCTAATGATTTATATTCAATCACATTACTTTACTATAAGTTATCTTGCAAATGTATTTTAAATTTTTGATCAACTAGATTGTAACATCTTTAACGTTGTTTTATTAAAAAAGTTGACAATAGTATGCATCATCTATCAAGGCGATGTTCTACAACAACATTTGGCTACAACATTATCTGTACTAAGGAATTGCTGTTCATTGGATGCATATAGGTATGCTTCTTTAGCCTTTTCATCATTTTAATTCAGGAACAGAGGTCAAAATTGAGGTCATAGCTAAGATGTTTATAGTTATGGTTGTGCGACTATATCTCTGCGCTTTTCTGTAAAATATTCTTTCTTGAAGCCTCATAAAACAATTTGAAATGCTAAAGAAGAGCAACAAAGGAAATAAAGCACCTTTTTAGCTATCCTTTTTAAGATTCTTAAAGATTGACTTTCTCTAGATTTAGCTTGATTGTTTAAATGGATCATGTTATATAGCCTTCTGCACCCCAAAGATAATGGCATATAAAAAGATCTTGTGGTAGCAATCTAGAGACGATAATAAGAGTAAGCTAATTGCATCCAATTTTCGATTCTCATTACCACCTTTGTCAAGAGAAGAGATTGATTCTGAGCCGTTTTCAAATCTTGTTAAAATCTTTGTCAGAAGAATGAGGTACCATAATTTTATTGCTTAATATGTGGCTTTTATAACTCAAATGGCTGTATTTCCAATATTCTCTTTGATGTCCTCTGGTGTCTTGATTATGATGTTTCCTTTGCTCATTTCACATCAACATCTGTACGTAAAATTTAATCATAAATATTTAATTTCCCATAGAGATTGTTCAATTGCACATATGATTTAAAGAAATTATATTGCTTTGCCTGATAATAAGGTTAGAAAAAAAGTTAATTATAAGTGAATTGTACTCAACAAACATCAGAATTTTTTTTATAACTGGAAGATATTATTGTGATAGAAATCTCAGTTTTTTGAAAATAATCATTTCCTCTAAACACAAAAAGAACAGCATCTTCTTCCATACTTTGTTAACAGCCCATTCCAAGGTTAGTGTTAACTTAACCAGGGCCGTCGTAAACTTACCAGAGCCATTATATTCTATGGAGTTGTTAAGTTTACATCAGCTCTGGTTAAGTTTACACCAAAAATGGAATAGCACCCAGTATTTCTAAGGTTAATGATACTTTCACATGTTTAGTGTGCATACAGTAGGGCAAAAACACCTTAATTTTTACTAAATTCACATCTGTCCGCATGTGGCCCTAAATGACTAAAAGTGTTTGGTCATCTCATATGTGCATTCTTTTCTGTGATACAGTGGTCTTTGAATTGAACCAAGTGTGTCTCTGTTAGTGGATGCCTGCATGAATAAACATTTTATCCCAGTGTGTATAACATGTATATGTTGATAACTTGAACCTATATAGCTTGTCTGCTCTGTATTGTCTCATTAACGTGGTATTTTTTACCATGGAACTGATACTCGCTGGTACTAGCAATCATTCCAATTAGTTCACATATCATTCCAGTTTTGATAGTTGAACAACAAATGAACCTCGTCATGACCACATCTCCTTACATGCATTGAATTACTTCCAAAATAATGTCATCCACGTAGATGTAATGTACATTGGGCAGTAGTGGTTGTGAACAAAAACTAATATTGCTTGTATCATTTTTTTATAACAGGTCTTCTTTACATTACATTGTTCCATCTTTTGCTTTGTAATAGTTAAATTAACTATCTTTATATATTCATATTTTGGATAATTCTATGTTATTTCATTTAGATAATGTTGTTCATGAAAAACAATAAAAAATATTATTTTACTGTGGCAAGTTTTTACCCAAGTGATGCAATGCAAAGAAAATTCTGTTTAAAATTCCGGCTTTACATATTTCTGGTTTCTTTGTGTATTTTTTTGAAAAGCTGATCACATGTCTTAGCTAACCATTTTTTGAATGGAAGTGATGTAATCAAATGACTCAGTCTTGCCTTGTATAAACATACACCAAGTTCTCAAACTGAGAGAGAATAAATTAAGCATGTGGTAATGTGCTAGTAAATTCGTATTCACATCTCAAAGTTAGATAAAGTTGTACTAGCGTCAAATAAAAGGACAGAAGGCAAAAATTCAGCAGTTCTTAGGTGGGTAAATTAGGGGTAACTAGCCAATTCCTGCTAGCCAGCCACCACTGCAAATAAATGACTATATATGGGGTCAGGATGACCCCCTCAAAAGACCCTGTGCCCCAACCGACATGATGCAAGTGGGGACATATCACCTACCGAGTGCTACTAAAGTTAAAATAGTAAACTGGTAGCAATAGCTGCCCAGATGCTAATAATGTGGGGGGCAGTAAAAATGTAGGAGGGGCATATTCATGCCACCTCAAGACCACACCCATGGGTAGTGGGCGAGAACTTCAAAAATGAAAACCAGACAGTGGCACTGTGTTATTTATGATTATCTTTTTTACAATTTTTTTTACATTTCATTTCTTTTTTTCATTTCTTTTTCAAAATTCAGACAATTACCTTTTTAATGATACTTCACTTGACCATCTAGGACTTATAAAAGTGGACAAATTGGGCTCCATAGGACTCCATGGAGCCCAGTGTGTCCCTGCATGAGCTCTGAGAACTCGCTTGAGCAGCCATTCATAGGAACCACGAAAGGAGACATGGAAGGGCACTAGGAACCTCTGCACTTTGAAGTCTCAAGTAAGGGATTTTTTTGTCATATTAGATTTCAGTGTTAAGCTTTTGAAATCTTTCGAGGCCGTTTGGAGCCGGAATTAAAAGATATGTTTGAATAACTTTTCTTCTCTATCTAGCCACAAATTAAGGGCTCTGATACAAAATAGAGGAGCTGTTAATTTACAGAAACTTGCCAAAGCATCCGAGCGACAAGAATAGTAGAGTGAGAATAAAGTCCAATGCTTCCAATTTCATTGAACACCACAGAAGTGACTGTAGATGACGTGTGAAATACGATGTTTTCCGAACAGAAAGTTAATTGGACATTAAAGAGAAGTACGTAATGGTCTGTGAGAGTGTTTTATTAGCCAAACTTGTTTTTATGAGATGTTTTTCCCCACATCTTCTACGATGGATTCTGTTGTCTTTTTTTGTTTCTTTATACAGGTCCCTTAAACCCTTTGCCGTGGATGATGTGTAGGGGACATCCTGGGGAATCTGCGCTGTGTGCAAAACATTCCCCAAATGTCATGGGGTCTTCGCAGAGAAGGGCCGGGGTGGTCTGAATTCTATGAACTCAGATCGTCCCTTTAGACACCTTCCGTCACGCTATGACATCAGTTTCAGTTCCCCCCGGCAGAGCACTCACAATCAGTTGAAGTTAGAAACGTAAGAGAGACATCGCTGGAAAGGTTACAGTCTGACCTTTCCAGTAATGTCTCTCTTTAACCTCTTAGTGTGCATCTTAAAAATAAAATCAATAATGTATTGTATTAATTAATATCTAAGGGCCCTATTCTGAAGTTGTAAGTAAAATGGAGATGGTAAGCAGGAAAATCTGCACCTGCAAATTTTCCCTTACCGTCTCCATTTTACCATTGTATTCCAGCGTAGGCTGCAAGTTTCGTCTAGTGGAGGCCATAGGACTCCATGGAGTTTTGTGCATCTTGGCTGCGGGCTCTGCACAAGCTCACTCTCTATAGATCGCGCAGAGCCACTGAGTGATTGCGGAGGGAGACTAAGAACTATTTGTTCTCAGTCTCACTCTGCTCCTGGCAAGAAGAAACAGCGGATCACACCACCCTTTTTACCGAGTGACAGGAGTGAGTGTGGGATTTAATGGGGGTGGGGTAGGACAGTGTATTATATGATTTTGCATTTGCAAAACCATTTAACACCAGCTTTTAGGAGTCAGTATTTCGCACTGAAATATGTCTCCCATGTGGAACCGTAGGCTACTTTGGAATGACCACAAAGCTAAGGCATTCAGAAAATAAAATGACATGCTTTGCATTGCAATAGTTTCCCATTGTCATATGCAAAATACATTCTTCATTTAGCATATCAAGGATAAAAAGGAACAGAAAACAAATGTTTTGCATCTCTCTTGTGGTTCTTTTAGATTTTCTCATGAGGCAGTTGTAATGCGAAACCTGTGCAGAAAATTAAAATACTGTTGCACACACATGTTCTCATTGGGAAAAAGGAGACCCTCACTTTCAAAGCAGATTTGCTCATTAAGTAGGTATTGTGCTTATTCTGACCTTCACCTGCAACATTTGACATTAGCTATAGAGAAGTCAATTTTTTTTTATTTATCCATGTTTTAGTTTCTCTGATCAAGTGGTGAAATTTAAGCTCTTCTCTCGGGACATATTCACACTCTCACCGATACAAAAACAGGAGCATACTTAAATTTCTTTAAGTCAGAGGTGACAAAGCTCTCTTTGTTTTAGCCACAGATTGTTCTTGTCTGATCGCTGCCTAACTGCTCAGATGTTTTTTGTTCAAAATTCTATTCATACTGACACTTTTGTGTGTATGTTAAACTGTCGTGAGTGATACCTACATTTATTCATTTTCTTTTGGAAGGTATTCATTCCTGACACAATGCCAAAGCAAAGACGAGTTCATCATTACATCATTTAATCTTCTTTAACAGAATGTTTAACTCTTAAGCTCCAAGCACTTTTTTAACATTTGTAGTGTATAATTTAAATATGCTTGCTTACTTATATAATGGAAAAGACAGTTCAAAATATATTACATTTATTATTACATACTGTGTCCAACTGATAAAAATTGTTAAAAAAGTTGATTATTTTTTTAAAAAGTTAATGTTTGTTTAAACTTTAACTACAAAAAACAAGTGTATATTTCTTGTATTTGAGCAAGCATTTGTTTTCATTCCACGGTTATTCTCTAATACTTTCCCTGCCAAATTGATACATGGAAGCCAGAACAGTTTGTCCAGGACTAATTAAATCAAAAAGAATATTGGTGGTATACAAGACTGGCTTTGGCAACACAAACTTTTACAGTGTTATTCAGAGAGCACTGAAATGTCACCAACACTTCGGCGAGTTCAGTTTGCCAACCCTGTGATGAATTCAGCATTCACCGCAGGGCCCCCACCCGAAGTGCGACCAATCAACCTGCAAAAAGCAAACGAAAAAATGCTGCAAAAACAAACTAATTGAAAAACCATTGAATGCTTCCGCCAAACAGAGCGCCGACCAGCTGCTGGAAAAAGCCGACAAGCTGCCAAACAGGGGTAAAGCAAAAACACAGCAATTTTTAAAAGGCCTTTTTTTAAAAAACATACTGCATGAAAATGCCTGGGAATAATATATAAGGTCATATGAATAATAATAAAAAGGTCTGTTACAGAAAAAAACCCGCCATTTAAAAAAAAAAGGGAAAAGTTTACTGAAAAATGACTAAAAATCTCAATAAATAAAGAGACTTTTTGTTGCGAATGGAAAGAATAAATGGTTGAATAAATATTTAAGAAAAGGGGAATTTTTTTTACATTTAAACCTATGGGATTTGCGCGTTTAAATCTGCTGAACGAAACCACCGAAAATCTGAGCATTTCACTGACATTTCGGTGCTGTTCGGTGTTCTCTGAATAGATTAACCATTACTTCTCTATGGGGACTTTCACTGCCGCCGAAGATCACCATATTTCGCTGGCAATTTTCTAATATTAGGTGAATTGCCAGCTTTTTGAGTAGCTGAATGGCCACGAAATTGCACCGTACTAGGAAATTCACGGTTCGGTGCAATTTCGTAGCCAATTCGGTGCTCTCTGAATAACCCCTTTTAGTATTTTTATTATTTTTTCTTTGCTCCACATTAAATAAATGTGTATTTTGTGTTAGCAGAATGGGATGGGTAAAAGAAAGGGATAGTAAGGGATTGAATGGGATGACCAATGCATTTAAGTGGACAGAGATACAATAGATTGGTTGTATATTAATCTTAAACCTCTGCAATCAAACAGTAGTGATAAAGGTTATCTCAAAATAATAATTTAGTATTGAGCATAATTTATTTCTTAAGAGCGATTTGACTTATGGAGTGCATAAGGTTAGAGTTGTCCTTTTTTCATCAACACCGTAGACCTTATTCTTCCACATACAACATTATTTTCAGATGCAATGTTGTGCCCTTTAATTTAGTACTCCATTCATACTTTTTAACATTTCTGTGACTCGTCTGTATTTTTATAGCTGCAATTTACACTATACAGAATACATCATAACAGCATTACATTAGTACAGAACCAGAAGATATTAAAGGATACCAGGAAACAAACATATATGGAAACATAATGTAGCGCTGGTTTTAATTCACTGTCGTGGTAGTGCTTGTTTTTGGCCACCAGGGGGAGACAAGCGCAATGTAAGACATTGGGACTACGTTTTCCAGCATGCTTTGCGGGCGGGAACAGGAAGTGGGTGGGAAAGAGACACTTACATCCGCAGCCTCGTGGAGAGAGCCGTCAGAGCGCGCAGAGGAGTGAGAGGAGCAAGACGCAAGTGCAGGAGATAGTGATCGCGACCAGGCCAGAGCGCAGGTGCGGCCTAGCAGAGCTGGAGATCGGGTTTCCCTTCTTATTGAACGAAGACCCCATGATCCACCGTTAGTAACCCTACACCGATACAGAGTACGCTGAAGGACCCTGAGTTAGGAGACCGCAGACGATCTAACAGGGAGTGCAGGCGGTGAGCTGGACATCTTGTGGCAGATACAGACAAGCAAGACAGCGGATCTGGTGACACAGAGAACCCCAGTCAAAATCGAGCGGAGAGACGTCCTGGGTCGAGCGGAGCGCAGAGTATCTGGTGGATGGGTGAGAGGCCTTCCCGGCCACTGTAAAGTACTAAAGCACGTTGCAGTTTTCTCAAAACCTACAGGGCCCCAACGTGACTAGTCGAAGATACCTCATAAATAATTCACTGGCCAGTTGAATATTGTACCCGGGTACCAATACACACCTACACTTACATTTCTTGGGACATAGCCTGTACGGGACTCACACTCCAACCCCGAAGGGGTTAAAATTCTTTTTTCCTTTTCCGCTACACGTTTCTCACATTACGAACTACTGTATATATATATACGTATACCGTGTTGCTCTTTATATGCCAGTTTATTCAGTAAACTATATAATTTATA
>RXON01002675.1:0-19053 GCA_009667805.1 Leptobrachium leishanense
CAAGGATTTGTGGCCACGGAGATGAAGATGCATTTTTGACCCCCCACCCCCCATGCTATACATGTATGTGTGGTACAATAGTCGTAGGAGGACTGCATGTGTTGCGTATGTGGTAATGTTGTCAGGGATGTTCTCTACCTTGAGAAAACAAATTGGAGGACGGAAGTCATCTTGGTGCCTCCAAAACCATTTTGTGTATCTTGTAAGGCCGGCGTCACACGAACGCAGTGATCACGTCCGTGTCAGCGCACAATTTAACCTCCGTCGTAGCATAGAATCACGATCAATAGAGACCCACACATGAAGTGCGTCTGCGCCGAACTGTGCAGGCACAACGCACGTTGCAAACGGACACAAGTTAGGCAAGAATGTAAAACCGCTAGACGGACGCACAGAGTGCCCCACGTCCCCATTGCGTTCTGTGTGAGTGATGAGATGTGTGACTTCCAGCACCTTGACGCACAACAAAAAACAACATCCTTTATATGGTTATTCACTAAGCAACAAAATTTCGTATAGTTCTATGTTCGGTGCATATCGGCGACAATAGAGTACTTTCACTATTCACTGACTGGTCACCGTATGGTGTCGAAAATGCAGTTGCAGAAGCAGTTATCAAAAGTTGCCGAAAAGTGCTAAATTGGCCTTGAATTCCACTGAACTGAAAATAAACAGATAATAGCCAATAGGAAGCCTCCTATTCTCTTTAATATGAAGTTAAATCAATAAAAATGCATCTAAAAATATATGTATCAAAATGTGTCTAAATAATAAAGGTCATTTAAGAAATAAAAAAAATGATAAAAAGGTCTTTTATAAAAAAAAGATAATTTAAAGAATGAAACTAATAAGGCTGGGGTCAGACGAGCGCAGTTATCACGTCCGTGTTGCCGCACATTTTAACGTCCGCGGCAGCATAGCATTCTGACCAATGGAGCCTCACACACGAAGTACGTCCGCACAGAAGTGCGGATGCATGGCGGACGCGGCAAACGGACGCAGGTTAGGCAAGAACGTAATACTGCTAGAACGGACGTGCGGAGTGCGCCACGTCCACAACGTCCGTGTAGCTTTGTGTTGAGTGATGGAGCGTGGTCAGACGGACTGCATTTATACGTCCAGCATTTTTGACAGAGAAAATGTTTTTTTCATTGTAATTTATTTTCCCTGCTACATCCGACAAAAAATACGTCAGTGAAAAAAACGGACTGTGTGGCCACTACCTGTTGTCAGTCGTAAGTAAGTACGTCCGTACTGCACCGACGCACAGTCCGTACAAAATGCGCTCATCTGACCCTAGCCTTAGGCCCCCGGCACACGAGCGTATTTATGGCTCATATGCGCCCGCACTTCCCTGCGTCCGTGGGGTTTTGATGGGGAGGTCCTCCACCGGACGTGAAAAAGCCCTCCCCGTCAAAAAGCTAAACGGACGCTGAAAGTATACAAAGCGCGATTCTCCATAGGAGGATCGTGCTTTGTACGCTGAGCGCAGAGAGTGGAAGGAACGTCCACTTTCACGGACGTTCCTTCCTCTGCTCGTGTGCCGCCAGCCTTAATGGTCATTCTTTCTTTTTTTTCCTAAAGATATATTATATTAAAACCTATTAGATTCGCTTGGTTAAACCTGTCTAATTGAAATCACTGAAATCAGGTCATGTCGCTGTAATTTCGGTGTAATTCGGCCTTCTTTGAACAGATGTATCATTAGTTCTCTAAGGCCCCGTTCACACTGTGCAATTTAACGCGCGGATTTTGCCGCGACGTCGCGCTGTGTAGCTTCTCCAATGCATTTCAGTGGAGCTGTTCACATCTTGCCGCGCGATGTCGCAGAAGCATGTCGCAGGTACATGAACCTTTTTTTGCGATTTGCTATCTGCGATTTTGCGATTTGTATTGGTGGTGCTTTGCAAAAATCGCACAAAACAGAGATGTCGCGCGTCATTATCTCACCATGTCGCGAATATGAAAATCGCGCGGAAAGTCGCGCGATTTTCAAATCGCGCAGTGTGAACGGGGCCTAAGGGACAATTTTGGTGCTGCCAAAACGCTGCCGAGTCGCAACGAACTGCACAGAACAGCACTCTTAGGGCCAGATTACATTCTTCACGTTAAAATGGGGACACTATCGGGGAAAACCTGAAGGCATTGCAAACCCAATTGTTTTAAACTTTTTAAAGCAAGTTTAGTGTGCCCCTGGTGGTGAAATGAAATCCTTTGTTTTACCTCTCTCCAATCACCCAGAAGACACATAAAACAAGCTGTAAGTAGCAAAGTCCAAACATTTTGCTACTGCATGAGCAGCCAGAGAGAGGGCAGAATTCAGGGAGAGCTGTGAGGTCACTCGTTGCTGTACTGTAGACATGTGCACAATGAAAAAATATTTGCTTATTTTCAGATGCATTCGTTACATTTGTTAATTCATTTTGGTGCGTTTATTATGTTACCGTGATTCAGATTTCGTATCTGTTTGTTATATCAGGAGATTAGTAATTCGTATCGATTGATTCGTTATTTCGTTTTGATTCGTTATTTCAGAATGATGAAAATGATGAATTAATTATTGTTAGACTAGGGTTAAAACCTTAGTACACGAGGGGTGGGGTCGTGCCTATTCCCCAATGGGGCGGCTGCAACCACCAAATGCATCCAGCCCAACAACATGTGTGAAACATAATAAAGAAGAAAATGTCATCTGCGCTTATTCCCATTATACCGTGTGAAACTAAACACAATTAGAGGTTTGGTTTCTTATTAATGGCCATTCTAAGACTAAGCTCGCCTGCCAGCATCAGGGCACCTCTAATGAGGGCGAGTCCTATCCAAAAATGAAACCACAGGCTGCTACATCGCAAACCATACCTGCTCATGCTGCTTATCAGACATGAGGTAGACTGGTGGGCCTTTATTTATGCTCCCCCAGAAAGAAAAATCCACTTTGGGATCAAAAACAAAGACACGGAGCGGAGTCTTGCTGCAGGGATGACCTGGCTGGAAGTACATTGAAACATACATAGTACAGGAGGGGTGGGGTCGCGCCTATTCCCCGAAGGGTTGGCTGCAACCACCAAATGCATCCAGCCCAACAACATGTGTAAAACATAACAAAGAAAAAAATTTCATCTGCGCTTATTCCGATTATATCGTGTGAAACTAAACACAATTAGAGGTTTGGTTTCTTATTAATGGCCATTATAAGACTAAGCTCGCCCGCCAGCGTCAAGGTACCTCTAATGAGGGCGAGTCCTATCCAAAAATGAAACGCCTCTCTCCAATCACCCAGGAGACACATAAAACAAGCTGTAAGTAGCAAAGTCCAAACATTTTCAGGGAGAGCTGTGTGGTCACTCTTTGCTGTAAAGTAGACACGTACGCAATGAAAAAATTTGCTTAGTTTCGGATGCATTCGTTACATTTGTTAATTCATTTTGGTGCGTTTGTTATGTTACCGTGATTCATATTTCGTATCTATTTGTTATTTCAGGAGATTAGTAATTCGTATTTCGTATCGATTGATTCGTTATTTCATTTTGATTCGTTATTTCGGAATGATGAAAATGATGAATCAATTATTGTTAGACTAGGGTTAAAACCTTAGGGTTACAAACTACTGTAATCCCCCTGTCCGTGGTGCTGAAATAGGTTTCAGCACCAAGGACAGCAGCACCATAGGCTCCAGAGGAACAAATCTACCTGTCCTTGGTGCTGAAACCTGGTGCTGAAAAGGCTCTTTTGTTGCAAATGAAAAGAATAAATAATTGAATACATTTTTTTAATGAAAATATGTTCTTACATTGAAACCTATTGGATTCGCCTATCTAACTGAATCATTCACTGCTATGCTGAGGTGCAGTTCGCCGGTGTTCAGTGATTTGTCCCATAGAGGAATCATTCATGGTTATCTATGGGACAATTATGCTGCCGCCAAAGACTGCTGAAATGCACCAATACAACAGATTCAGCACCACGGCGAATGGACAGGGACGCGGTGCTGAGTCTGACTGAAACGGTATAGGAATCGATTCATAAAAACAAAAAATGTTCGTTATACACCATTTCGTTTTTGTTCCATTTTGGCCAAAATCTATTAGTTATTCCAAAAGTGCTTGTGAAATACGAATCTGCATAAATTCGTCCGGATCGCGATTTGGAACAAAAAGAAACCTACATATCGACTGTACAGGGATAAGATTCAGGGGTTATAATAAATGAAAATTCCTGTAGAGTACAGATACAAGGTGTTGCTGTCGTTTCCATAAACAGACATTATGCAGGCACATAAAGATATTGGTATTTTTTGGAAGCTGTACTCAAAAGCCATTCTTACTGTATTCAGATAATGCAGACCCCGTGTGAGATTGTGCCAGATAAGGGGACGTCAACTAGAATTTAGAAATTTTCATCCAGCACTATTTCTGTGATGGATAAATCAATGCATTAAAAATGTAGTACATTATTTTAATTTAACTATCTTAGAACAACAATCTCTGTAAAATTCCTATTTTGCCCTATATTTAATTGTTAACTGCACATTCCATGGTTCAAATAAGTTGTAAGGTGACAAAGAGTTAATATCTTTCCCCCAGACTAAGGACCCTATTCCCTGCTGTGCACTAAAATGCGAGTGCAAAGGTCAAAAGTTAGCCCGTGGCACTAAATGACAGCGCCTGCCAACTACTGAGCAGAGTGCAAAGCCCTCGCAGTTTGATGCACATGATCGGTTAGCGCACACATGCCAAGTGCTAACATTACATAGCCGAACGCTACCATTAGCTCAGTCTAGCACTACCGATGTTGTGCGCACAGAAACAGACTGGGTTTTTCCAGTGCAATTGCCTGACACACCTGTCCTCTGACAATAAATACCATCTGCGCGCGCAACTCCCTGACTGTAATCGTGGTTTCCAAGTCAGACACAGGGAGGGACCTGTGGTGTTTAGAGGATAATAGTAAGTATAACGGGTTTGCAGTGGAATGAAGTTGCGAGTGTAGGAAGGAGTTCTTTTAGTTGCCTGTCATCTGTTTAACACATTCATCACACATCACATACAACCATCATTACACGTAAATACAAATCACACATAGTTGCATATACACATACACCTATAGAGTACTACACATCACATACATAGTTACATACCTGTCTTTACCTGTACCTTGTCCCCTTACCCCTGATTATTCTCAACTGTCATTGTCTGTTGCTGTTTATCATGGAGGGTGTTGAAAGAGGAGGTGGCGGTAGAAGAAGGAGTGTTGGTAGGGGGGAAGAGGAGGAGGAAGTGAGGAGAGGTAGAGAGGTTTTCTGGGAAGAGGGGAGGAGTGGGCAGAGCAGGCATGTGGTTGGAGAGAGGAGACGTGGGGAGAGGCAACATAGGGGTGAGGGAGCGGGGAGAGGATACGAGCTGAGGGGGGAGGAGGAGGGGGAAGAGGAGACGTGCTGAGGGGGAAAGGAGGAGTGCTGAGGAAAGATGTGCTGAGGTGGAGAGAAGGGATGACAGCAGTCCCCAGTGGAGTCCTGAGGGGAACAGTAGCAGAGAAAGAGAGAGGAGGAGTTAGTGGGAGAGGAGACATATGAGTGGGAGTGAGGAGAGTGAGGTGGCCAGGCCAGGCCCATCTAGCCAAAGGTCAGATTCTGGGCAAGGGATACAGCAGGGAATTAGTGCACCATCACAATCTGGGACACAGTAGCAGGGCACCTCAGAAGGATGGATCTGGGAAGAGAGGTACATCCTGGAGGAGAAGGAGGCACTGATAGAGCCATATATGCAGAGGGCAAAACAGCTGGATGAGTTGTCCCTATCTGGGCCCTTGTGTCTCTATCTATGGAGCGAGAGAAGTGTTGCAGTATATGTACTGGGGAGGAACCGGAGCATCCAGTCCATAAAGCACTTTTTTCGGAAAGTGACGATTTTTGGATCAATAGGAAAATTGGCCAAACTTTAGAGCAGTGATCTCAAACTCTGACCCCACAGATGTTTCTAAACTACAACTCCCTTGAATCTCTGGCCATTTATTGTATTCAAAGAATTCTGGGAATTGTAGGCAATAAACATCTGGAGGGCCGGAGTCTGAGATCCCTGCTTTAGAGAGTTTTGGAATCCCACATATTTATAATCTCTATAGCCCTACCCCCCACTGTAACCCCCTCTTTACTTCTTCTATACCCCATTTCCAAAGCCCTCTATAATCCCTTCTACACCACTATAGCAGAAAAATAATATATATGAAATAATGAAAAGCATCTCTTTTTATGTACTATTTCTGCTTGTTTTAAAATTAGGGTGTAGAGTCGCTTTTAGGATCAGAGTTATTTATTATTAACCCCTTCACTACAGACTGTAAAATCGGTGGATGAATGCTCTGAAATATCGGGTTTTCAGCAGCCGATGCAGGGGAAAAATAAATAGACCTGCAACTCAAACCTCTGTAACTCAATTTGGCAGTAGATGGCGCCATCTACAGGCCAAATAGGTTATTTACAGTAATAACTATGTATTAATGTTTAATTCACCGTGCCCTTCCAAGTGGTGTCTGTCTTAACCCCCTGCTCCCTGGCGATCGGGAGGGAGAGAGGTCCGAAGGACCTCCCCCCCTCCCTTTCAGGCGCCTCCTCCGCACATGCGGGGGGGGGGGGCGCCTGAATTAGATGTCATCGCGTAGCCGCGATGACATCTAATGTCCCCGCCGGGCTCCCGAGTGCTGGGCTGACATCCAAGATGTCAGCCTGCACCGGGGGGGCGCAGCAATCCGCCGGAATCCGGCGGATTACTGCCTCCTGTGCTCGGACGCGCTGAGCGCGTCCGTAGCACAGGAGAACCACTTGGCTGGACGCGCTGAGCGCGTCCATAGCAGCCAAGTGGTTAAATCGTTTTTTCTTTTCTGTAGTAGACCTTTTTATTATCATTCATTGGATCTTATATGTAAATTCCAGACATTTTCGTTCAGTAGTTTTCTTTGCAAACAGCGTTTCAATTTTCAAACTTTCAAGCAAACTGGTTTTCTTTTCCCACCCCGTTCGTCTGCTAGTCGGCTTTTTCCGGCGACTGCTCTGCGCTGTGATCGCCGGCTGCTCCGATTTTTCCGGCGTGTTCGGTTTTTGCGGCGGTTTCTGCTGGTTTCGGTGAGTGTTCGGCGAGTGTTCAGTGGGTTTCAGTGAGTATTCCCTGCACTACAGGGGCCCTGCGGTGCTTGCTGAATACACTGAAGGGTCGGCGAACTATGAATTGCCGAATCCCCCAAATTGCGGGAAACGAAAAGTCACCGAACGTGCGGTGACTTTTCGGATCTCTTTGAATAACACTGTATATCCACATCGACGCACACGCGGTTTATAGACAGTACACGGAATGACTCCTGTCTTGTTCTCTGCTGTTTTTGGATTTTCCTCTGGTTATAGCTGTGTATAGGTTACTGAATTTATAGAGAATTGGTGTGATTTTTGGGACTTTCAGCCAGAGGTGGCCCGATGGATACCGAGGCCTCCGGCATGGCTCTGATGCGATTAACCAATAAAGAGTGAGGTAGGATCAAGAGATGGCTTTTATAGAATGGGGGTGATCAAAGCACATTTGAATACAGAGGGGACGATTCCAGAGGAGAGGGAAGGTTAAAAATATGAACCAAAGCAGGGACAGTAACTGGTAGGACAGACCGAATAAGGTGTGAAGGGGATGGGATCAAGTGGACAGGTGGTCAGGTCCAAGGACATGAGAAGTTCTGTTACATCCTCCTCCGAGACTGGAGAAAAGGTAGACATACAGGGTTATTCTAAGAGAATTGAAAAGTCACCGCATGTTCGGTGACTTTTCGTTCTCTTCAGTTTGGACCGATTCGGCAATCCCATTCCGGCGACCCTGTGGTGTATTCAGCAAGCACCACAGGGCCGTCGAAGCGCAGAGAAAAGCTGTCGCAAACCCGACAAAAAGTCACCGCAAAAACCTAGCGAATGCACGCCGAAACCCGCAAACACATCTGGATTAACCCGCCGAAGACGCCGGAAAAACCCGAGCAGGAGCCAATCACACGCAGCGCAGCCTCCGGCAAAAGCCGACACCGCAGGTGAGTGAAGTGAATAAATTTAAAAAAAACTGTTTGAATGTTTGAAAAGTGAAAAGCTGTTTGCAAAGAAACTACTGAGCGAAAATGTCTGAAATTTACATATAAGATCCAATGAATGATAATAAAAGGGCTGTTACAGAAAAAATAAGTAAAGTAAAAAAAATGTAAAAAAAATCTGTCTTTTTTTTAAAAAAATCCATAAAAATGCTTGAAATATCCAAAAAAATCTATAAATAAAGAGACTCTTTACTGCAGAATTTTATAATGAACGGTTTATTAGATATTGAATTAAAACGGGAATATTTTTAACATTGAAGCCTATGGGATTTGCCTGAATAAACCTGTCGAATTAAACCACCGAATGTCAGGGCATTTCGGAAACCTTTCACTGCTGGTTTGTGTTCTCTGAATAGCCGAAGCAGTGCTTTTTTATGGGGATTTCACTGCCCTCGAACAGGGACCGAACAGGCACCGTATGTGCAGGCAATTCACCAGGATTTGGCAAATTGCCTGCTCTCTGGATAGCCGAAAGGCCAAGAAAGGGAACCGAATGCTGATTTTCAGCGTTCAGTTACTTTTCTCCAGCCATTCGGATCTCTTTGAATAACCCTGATAGTAGAAGAGGGGGCAGGGAGTGAGGGAGTCAGTGGGTTAGAATGGTTAAAGGAGGAGGGCAGTGAATGCAGCAGCATTGTTTGTTTTATAAAAGCATATATTGCCTCTGCTGTAGAACAGAGAAAAAATATTTTGCATTTACTTTAATTTTTACACATTACATGGTCATGTTTGGTATCATACTCTGACCTTTCCAATGACACCTCACTTATTATTATTATTATTCTTTATTTATAAAGCGCCAGCATATTCCGCAGCGCTGTACAATAAGCACAGTATAGACAGGGTTACAATACATTGAACAACATTTGACAAACAGTACAGGAGGAGATGAGGGCCCTATTCCCGTAGGAACTCACAATCTAGGAGGGTTGGGGTTGGAAACAGGAGGAGAGGACTGCAAGGTGAGATTGATTGATGGTTGCGTCAGTGAGTTGGGTGGTAGGCTTCCCTAAATAGGAATGTTTTAAGGGAGCGTTTGAAGGAAGAGAAGTTAGGGGAAAGTCTGACAGTACGAGGGAGAGCGTTCCAGAGAGTGGGGGCTGCGCGTGAGAAATCCTGCAGTCTATCATGGGAAGAGGTGATGCGGGGAGAAGCTAGGTGCAGGTCACTGTTTGACCTTAGGGAGCGGGCTGGGGTGTATTTGGTGATTAGTGAGGACAGGTAGTGGGGCGCTGAGTTAGTGAGGGTTTTGTAGGTAAGGATAAGGATTTTGAACTTAATTCTGCAGTGGATGGGGAGCCAGTGAAGGGACTCGCAGAGGGGAGCGGCAGAGACAGAGCGGCGGGTGAGGTGAATTAGCCTGGCGGAGGCGTTCAGGATGGATTGTAGAGGGAGAGGCGGGACAGAGGGAGGCCAGATAAGAGATTATTGCAATAGTCGAGTCAGGAGATTACCAGGGCGTGTATGAGTTGTTTTGTGGTGACAGCGGTAAGAAATGGCCGAATTCTGGAAATATTACGCAGTTGGTATCGGCAGGAGGAGGAAAGAGACTTGATGTGGGGGATGAAGGAAAGAGCAGAGTCACATGTAACTCCAAGGCAGCGAACTTGGTTTGATGGGGAGATGGTGATACCCTCCACCGTGATAGAGAAGTCAGGAGGTGGGGAGGCATTGGATTGAGGAATAAGTAGGAGTTCAGTCTTTGACATGTTGATCTTTAGGTGGTGGGAGGCCATCCAGGAGGAGATGCCAGATAAACAGTCACTGACTTTTGAAAGGACAAGGGGAGAGAGATCAGGGGTAGAGAGGTAGATCTGAGTGTCATCAGCGTAGAGGTGGTAATTAAAGCCAAAGCTGTTGATGATTTTGCCCAGGGAGGAGGTGTAGATGGAAAAGAGCAGAGGACCAAGGACAGAGCCTTGAGGTACGCCAACAGATAGAGGCAATGAGGAGGAGGAGTTACCAGCAAAGGACACACAGAAGGACCTGTTGGATAAATAGGAGTCAACCCAAGCAAGTGCAGTGTCACCGAGACCCAGAGAGTTGAGGGTCTGTAGAAGGAGAGGGTGGTCAACAGTGTCAAAAGCAGTCGCCTACTTAACCTTGTGCGGTGCACAATTCAGGGATGCAGGTTCCAAAGTTCTACTGTCCCTCCTCACTGCAGCGCCATGGTCTAGGTTGTGAATTAAACAATGCTTTGCTTCACCAGATACACACTTGCTGGCAGTGTGGGAAATTAGGTGAGTTAGTGCAGCATCACTGTTCACTATAATTGTAAACTGAATAAATAGTGCCGTGTTAGAAAAAAAGAGAAAAATATTATTTTAATAGATATTTTCTTTTTAGATAAATAAAATATATTTGGGATCACTGGAAAGGCTATAAGCTGACCTTTCCAATGATACCTCATATGTCCCTCTAGCCCTTAGGGCTCCAGAGATACAGTGGTCAACATTATTGCAAATTGTAAAAACAATTGTTTATTTTTTTTTACATACAGGGCAAGGTGCCCCCTTGTGGCAGGTGCCTGTAGGCACATGCCTACTCTGCCCAATTATAAATCCGGCCCTGCCAATACATATGCGATCTCCCTGATTTCTCTCTCTGCAGATCAGTGTCTGTGGGAATATATTTGTTTCAAAGCCATGTGTGCACTGACAATCAATACAAATACCATCTTGTGAGGCCATAGGCGACTGCCTATTTTGCCCAATTATAGAACCTCCTCTGCGCTCTCATTAGCCAAATTGAGCTTGGGTCACTGTGGACAAATGGTCCAGCAGCGAAAAGGGTTAATAGCTGATGAATTTTAGTATAAAGAGATGTTATTGCTGTGCTTTGAAGGGCATTTGCTGCTTTGTTTTGGGGGTGATTTTTTTTGTCCCCTCGTTATAGGAACCCCAGTATTACATTGCTATAGTGACTGTCGCAGGTATTCACTAAGAGACACAAAGTCCACTTTCTGCTGAATTTCACGTGGAATTTATCGTAACGGGGAATAATGAAAAGAGAATAAAGTCTGTGGGTCAGAGAGAGGTGCAGGATGAGACTAAATAAATTTGGAGGGGTATTAATTGTACAGGGGGCAGAATGAGGGCAGTGAGTGTCACCAGGGGGAAATGTTTGAGAGGAGAAAGGGAGAGTCTGACTATCCTGATTATGTAACTCTGTGCATTAAACCCCATCACTGTCAGCCAGACATTGGATCAGTTAACTGGAGTCTGAGCCTGTCTTCACTTAGCCGTGTTACCTCCAACCACTCCCACTCGACCCGTCACTCATATTTACCCTGTCACTCACACTCAGACTCTCACATTCTTTTTTTTTTTTTTTTATTCAAAATTTTTTGGTTTTATTAAAGAGTAACAAATACAGAAAGAGAAATAAAGCATTGCGTTAAAATATGATACATAAAAGGGGAGACAGATATCAAGAAGTGTGATACAATTCGGAGGCATTCACAAGTTCTGGGTAATCGGGCCAAGGCCGGGTCATTCAGTGTCAAGTAATCGGCCAGTCGCCTAGGACCTGTCAGTTCTGGTCAGTCACCCAAACCGTGATATCCAGCAAGTTTCAAGACTATCATGGCCTCCAAGGAGAAAATTGAGAATAAAGAGAGCATGAAGTAAGAAGAGAGAGAGAAGTCAACAAGAAAGAAAGGGAGAGTGGGAGAAACCGATGGAAAGGAAGGTAGAAAAAAGAGAGAGAGAGAAAGAGAAAAAAAAAAGGGGGGGTGGGGGGGAGGAAACACACACACACACACACAGATCCGTACTGTCCATGGCACGCCTGGGGGCAGGCCGGGGACGCAGGCCAGGAATCACCTAAAAGAACGAGGGCCAGCGTACTCCTCAAATCTCACCTTCCTCAACCGTCAAGGGGTCGGCAGTAGTGTTGTTAGTACCTCCAGACCTATATTCGTCCCAATAAAGCCAGGTGCCACAGAAGGCCTCTATTTGGCCACTTTCCACTGCTACCAGGCGATCAACTGCTCGTAGCCGTTCTAAACCTCCTTCACCCACATTCTCTTGGAAGGAACCGTTCCAGTCCTCCAGTGTACTGGAATCATCTAAGCCGCCAGTACAAGGCGTAAAGCTGCTGATTTTCGCATTGCCTTAATGGATGTCGGGAAGTGCAACAAAAGGTAAGTTGTGGCGGAGAAGGTCACCTCCAATGCCGAAATAGTGCAGACCCCATCATGGACCATCCTCCAGAATGGGTTAGGAGAGGGCAAGCCCACCAAATATGAAGGAAACTTCCCACATCCGATCCGCAGCGCCAGCAGAGGGGGTCTGAGGTAGGCTGAAAACCGGTGTATCCGTTCAGGAGTCCAATACCACAAAGTGAGTATCTTATAGGCATTTTTCTGCACATTTCAGCCACGGAGATCCTCGTTGTGACAATGCATAGGTCATAGACCACGTTTCGGCAGAAAAATGAGTCTCCTAGAATGTCATGCCACGTTGATTGGAACTGAGGGGGGTCAGCAATGGAATCCTGTAGTAAACGGTAGGGGTGGATATGCTCCTAGCGAGTGGGATGCCCATTCTGTAGAAGTTCTCAAAATGGAAGTAGGGTCTTGTAAGGCTAAATCCAGCGTTGAGGGATTGAAGAAAGGACTTAATCTGGGCACAGTTAAATTGCTCCAAGAAAGTCGGTGGTGGAGAGTCATCTGCAGCTGTAAGTGGGGGTACCGTACCATCCTTCAGGAAGGACTGCGCGGTGATCCTATCTGGTAAGTCAAGTCTGCGCTTCAAGTCAGGGCACACCCCAGGGAGAAAGCCCGGGTTGTGGTGTAGTGGCAAAAGAGGAGAAACAGCCGACGACAGAGACCTAGACATGCGAACCTTTCTCCACAGATGCAGGGTTGCTCGGGGGATGCTCCATTGGGCCTGTCGATCCCTTGAGTCCCTAGGTCGGATCCAGGGTAGTGTCCATAACGGAGCTTCCATGATTTCCTCTTCTAAATCCAGCCACAGCTTTTCCGCCGATGTCAGAGACCAATCGAGAACACGAGTCAACTGAGTGGCATAGAAATACAGTTTGGTGTCAGGAACAGCCAGACCTCCGCGACTTTTGGCGCGGCAAAGGGTCTCGTATCGCACTCTGGGCTTCCCTTTAGACCATATGAATTTTAAGATCAGAGAGCGAAGTGTCACGAAGAATTCAGCTGCTACGGGAATTGGGACCGTTTGGAAGACATACAAAAGACGAGGCAGAAGATTCATTTTTTATGACATTGATTCTACCTAGCCAGGAGATATATTTACTATTCCATCCGCAAGATCCGTCCGGAAGGAGTCCAGAAGTGGTTTATAATTAAACTCAAAAAGTCTGGAATGCGAAGGAGTCAACCATATACCCAGATATCTCATCTTAGTCGTGTAACGTTGGGAGCTTCCAGCCCTACCTGTGTGCTTGAGGGCAGCATGTCTGATGCTGCTCGCTGACCAATGCCCAGTTTAAATGGAGACAGGCAGGGAGGTGGCTGCATGAGGCGCGGCTTGAGTGGGGGCCGTGGCCTGGTGAAGGTCTTTAAAAACCTCAGTGTTTTCTCAGCAGTTGCCAGATCGTGGTGATCCATACCTGAGCTCCTTGTACCTGACTGCTATATTGAATTAACCCGTTATTGACCTCTGCTTGTTTCTGACTATTCTGCCTTCTGTTGCCCTAGACCATTTTCTTGTACTACGCCACTGCTCTGATATCGACCCGGCTATTCCATTTGACCATTCTGAACTCTGTATTCTGTATTCTGATTCTGGCTCGGCTGACTACTCCCTGTGTTGTTAACCCTTTCTGTCTAGCTAGTTTACCTGGCCAATTCTAAGGACCAGACAGTTAGATCTTTCACGGCTACTCTGTTGGTAGCTTCTGGGCTCTTTGGAGTGTGGGGTGTTAAGTACTGCGTGGTGGGATCTGGGAACCGTGACATTACGATCTGGCCACTATGGATCCCGCAGACTTAACACAGCACTGGCTAACTTTGTATCCAGACAGGATGAGCAGGATCATAGGATGGATCAGTTTACTATTGCCTTAGCAACTATCCTGACTCGTACGGCTCACCTGGAACCAGCTGGGGTTGCACCCCCCGCTTGATATACCTGTGTCCCCTGTCGTTCAGACATCCCAGGTACACATGACCGCTCCTATGAGGTTTGACGTACTCCCTCAGAGTGCCGGGATTTTTGGTCCATGTGGATATTCATTTTAAATTAAATCCACAGATGTTTTTCTCTGACATTGCCAAAGTGGGGTTCATTATTAATCATCTGTCTGGCAGAGCATTGACATGGGCGACTCCGTTATGGGAGGCAGAGAAGCCTATCATACGGGATTATAAAGAATTCATAGCCGAGTTACAACGTACATTTAATCCTACCAGAAAGGCCACGGTAGCTGGCAAATCCTTGTTCCGCATACGTCAAGGGAACAGGACTGTTTCTGATTATGCCATAGAATTTAAAACCTTGATCTCTGATGTGAACTGGACAAATGAGACACTGGTTCTGGCTTTTATGGAGGGGTTATCAGAGTCATTGATGCATGAATTGGCTCCACGTAAACTACCTGAGGTATTGTGTGAACTCATTGTTTTTTGTATAGATCTGGATAATCAGATAAGGGACAGAAGGACTCCAAGAGAGAAGCCCAAGAGACTGTTACCTAGGTTGGCCCCTGTCTTTCAGGCACCACCAAGAGAGTCATCTCCTCCCTCTGAGCCTATGCAACTAGGCCGTACTAGGCTTACAGAGGAATAGAGAACAAGCGTTTTCGTGAGGGATTGTGCCTGTATTGTGGTTTGGGGGTCATGTACGATTTCAATGTCCTACTCGTCCTAAGATGTATGATAAGCCGGAAAAACTACCGCACCTAAGGCAGCTGAGGAGACAGGCCTTGGGTGACGTGCATGTCTCCTGTCAAAGACACTAAACTTATGTTACCAGTATCCTTGGCTTGGGAGACCAACCACACATACTACCGCTTTTTTGGATTCTGGGGCTGCTGGCAACTTTATCGATGTTAACTACGCTTCTTCCATTTCTCTACCTCTGGTTGTAAGAGAGACACCCTTAGCCGTCGAAGCCATAGACGGCAGACCGTTATCCTGCCCTAGGATTACTCACGATACGGTTACATTGGTTCTTACCACTGGTCTCTTGCATAAAGAAGAAATCATATTTCAAGTTATCCATTCACCTTCCAATCCTGTTGTACTTGGTTTCCCTTGTTGGTGGAACATAATCCTGTTATTGATTGGGCTAAAGGGAGAGATACTGTCTTGGAGTCCTGCTTGTTTTGGGACTTGTTTAATACCCATTCAGCATGTCGGTGCCCTGAACACACCCACAGCTCCTCCATTGTCTACAGAGGTTCCTGACCAATACGCCGACCTCAGGGCTGTATTTGATAAAAGAGAGGCAGAGAAACTGCCTCCACATAGACCATATGATTGATCCTCGAGGCAAAGTATATCCTCTTTCCATAAAGGAGAACCAAATTATGGAAGAGTACATAAAGGAGAATTTGGAGAGAGGTTTTATCCGACGTTCCTCTTCTCCAGCAGGGGCTGGGTTCTTTTTGTGTCTAAAAAAAGAGGGAGATTTACGCCCGTGTATCGATTATAGGGGCTTAACAAGATCAAAATTAAGAACGTGTACCCTATCCCTCTCATATCAGAACTGTTCGACAGGTTAAGGGGGTCAGCAGTATACACAAAACTTGATTTAAGAGGGGCTTACAACCTGATACGTATAAAAGAGGGGCATGAGTGGAAAACAGCATTTAACACCAGGAGTGGGCATTATGAATACTTGGTCATGCCTTTCGGTCTTTGTAATGCTCCAGCGGTATTCCAGGATTTTATTAATGATGTGCTCAGAGATTTCTTACAAACCTTTGTTATAGTATACCTAGACGATATATTGATTTACTCTCCCGATCTGAAAACCACCATGCACATGTCAGACAGGTATTAGCAAAATTACTGGACAATGGTCTTTATTGCAAACTAGAGAAGTGTTTATTCGACATTACTACTGTGAAATTCCTTGGGTATATTATCACTCCAGAAGGTTTTGAGATGGATCCTTCTAAACTCACGGCCATCTCAGAATGGCCTCTCCCTCAAGGTCTCAAGGCCATACAGAGGTTTCTGGGGTTTTCCAACTATTATAGGAGATTTATCAAGAATTATTCCGCAGTAGCCTCCCCTATCATTAATATGACACGTAAAGGTCTGAAGAACCAGATCTGGTCTTCTCAATCCAAACAAGCATTCGAAGCCCTCAAACAAGCTTTCACTTCCGCTCCCGTGTTACGGCATCCTGATCCCAGGATTCCGTTTGTTCTTGAGGTTGATGCTTCCGAGATAGGCATTGGGGCTGTCCTGTCTCAAAGAGAGTCTCCAGGAAAACCTCTACATCCTTGTGGGTTCTTTTCAAGAAAATTATCACCAGCAGAACGCAATTATGATATCGGTAACAGAGAATTGCTTGCTATTGTGTCTGCCCTATCAGAGTGGAGACATTTGTTGGAAGGTACTCTTGACCCTTTGTTGATAATTACTGATCATAAGAACCTTACGTACATCGGGGATGCTAAATGTTTGAACGCGAGACAGGCCAGGTGGTCATTGCTACTGTCTCGGTTTAATCTTGTATTGACTTACAGACCAGGTGACCGCAATGTAAAGGCTGATGCCTTATCTCGTCAATATGACCCGTATGAGTCTAATACACAAGACCACAATCCTATAGTTCCTCCTGAACGTATTGTGGCTTCCACAGTCTTGTCTGTCTCCTCGCCTTTCCTGGAACGCCTCCAGGCAGTTCAAGTAGGGCTCCACCTGACAAGCCTCCAGATATGTTGTTTGTACCTGAAAAGGAAAGACAAGAATTACTCATAATGTTCATGATTCTAAACCAGCAGGTCATCCTGGTATTACTAAGACTCTTACCAGTATCTCCAGACAGTTCTGGTGGCCCACCATGCGACAGGACGTACGTCTGTTTGTTTTGCTTGTCAAGTCTGTGCCAGAAGCAAAACCAGTAAATCCTTGCCTGTTGGTCTATTGCAGCCTTTACCCATGCCTAAGAGGCCTTGGTCTCATCTATCTATGGATTATTGTGGACTTGCCAAAGTCCAAGGGTCATACTGTGGTTCTGACAGTTGTAGACCGCTTCTCCAAAATGGCTCATTTTGTCCCTCTACCTAAGCTTCCTACGGCCAAAAGAACTGGCGGTCGTCTTTGCTAGAGAGATTGTACGAATACATGGGGTTCCGTCTGAAATAGTCTCTGACAGAGGAGCCCAGTTCGTCTCTCGTTTCTGGAGGGTTTTCTGTGCAGAGATGGGGGTGCGATTGGCCTTCTCTTCAGCATATCATCCACAAACCAATGGGGCAGCAGAGAGGGCAAATCAGGGTCTCGAGCAGTACATACGTTGCTTTACCACACAACAACAAGACAATTGGTCGGAGTTGTTGCCCTGGGCTGAGTATGCACGTAATAACGCCGTTAACGAGACCACTGGCCACTCTCCTTTTTCTGCCATCTATGGTTTTTTCCCTCCGGCTCTACCGCTTCAGTTTACTGAACAGACCATCCCGGCTCTCGATGACCATCTCACTCAACTGCAAGAGATTTGGAGACAGATTCGAGAAAATATGGAGCGCAATGTTGCTGTCCAGAAATGCAAGGCTGACAGGCATAGGTTACAAGCTCCCTCCTATAACGTGGGGGATAGAGTTTGGTTGTCCACTAGGAACGTGAAGTTGCGGGTGCCTTCTATGAAAATGGCACCTCGGTTTATAGGTCCATATAAGATCATTCGCTGCATTAATCCTGTGGCTTATGCTCTTGCCCTTCCTAAACATCTTCGCATGCACAACGTCTTCCACACCTCCCTACTGAAGCCATTGTTGTGTAACAGGTACACGCGGGTCGTTCCTCCTCCTCCACCTATTCAGGTTGATGGTGAATCTGAGTATGAGGTTAGGAGGGTTTTGGATTCTAGGCTGTGCAGGGGCGCTCTGCAGTACTTGGTCGATTGGGTGGGTTATGGTCCAGAAGACCGGTCCTGGATTCCAGCTTCCGACATGTCTGCCTCTAGGTTGGTTAGGGCATTCCATGCCTCACACCCCGATCGCCCTGGTGGTCGTCCTGCCGCTCGCCCTGGTGGTCGTCCTGCCGCTCGTCCTGTTGGTCGTCCGGTGGCCTCCCGTGGAGAGGGGGGTACTGTAACGTTGGGAGCTTCCAGCCCTACCTGTGTGCTTGAGGGCAGCATGTCTGATGCTGCTCGCTGACCAATGCCCAGTTTAAATGGAGACAGGCAGGGAGGTGGCTGCATGAGGCGCGGCTTGAGTGGGGGGCGTGGCCTGGTGAAGGTCTTTAAAAACCCTCAGTGTTTTATCAGCAGTTGCCAGATCGTGGTGATCCATACCTGATCTCCTTGTACCTGACTGCTATATTGAATTAACCCGTTATTGACCTCTGCTTGTTTCTGACTATTCTACCTTCTGTTGCCCTAGACCATTTTCTTGTACTACGCCACTGCTCTGATATCGACCCGGCTATTCCATTTGACCATTCTGAACTCTGTATTCCTGATTCTGGCTCGGCTGACTACTCCCTGTGTTGTTAACCCTTTCTGTTTAGCTAGTTTACCTGGCCAATTCTAAGGACCAGACCGTTAGAGATCTTTCACGGCTACTCTGTTGGTAGCTTCTGGGCTCTGTGGAGTGTGGGGTGTTAAGTACTGCGTGGTGGGATCTGGGAACCGTGACAAGTCGGGCACCAAGCAAACGGAAAACGTTGTTTGAGTCTGCTGGTCACTGTCGGGTGAAGATTAATATCCAGGAATTCCGATTTATCAGCATTTATGCGAAAGCCGGAGTGTTCCCCGAAGTCGTCAAGTGTCCTCAGAACAGCCGGCAAGG
>RXON01002676.1:0-107908 GCA_009667805.1 Leptobrachium leishanense
AGACTAGATGGGCCGAAAGGTTCTTATCTGCCGACATTTTTCTATGTTTCTATGTTTCTACGTTTCCTCTAGGGATGTGCGTTTCGGGTTTCGGAATTTCGTAATTTTCACGAAATTTCCCGATTTGGGTCTTTCGATGCGGCCGAACTTCCGAAATTTTTTAGATCCGAAAAAGTCGAATCCGAACTGTTTTCCGAACCGAATAAATTTCGGAATTTCGAATGGACTTGAAATGTGTCAAATCGAAATCTATTGCTTTGAAACGAGAACAGACTTTCCGAAAAAACGAAAAATTTACCAAATCGAAAATTTTTCGGAATTTCGAATGGACTTGAAATGTGTCAAATCGAAATTTATTTTCCCTCTATTCATGATTTCAGTTCCATTCGGGATTTCGGTACCATTTCGGTAAGTCTGGACATCGTATATTTAACTAGTATCGGTTATATGGCTGATTCTGTAAATTTTTTTATTGTTTCCAAAGATCCGATAAGAATTTTCGTATGTTGGTCAGATCCGATTCGTCCGCGGGTCGCGCATGCGCGCGCGCGCACATGTCGTAACTTTATTGAGCCAGTTTTATTGACAACTTTTTGAACAAAATATTGTTTTTATTATTCTTCATGATGGCCGCTGTAAGAGAGGAGACCTCGTCATCATCTCATGATGAACCACCTGCACCCAGGAAGAAACGGGCCCAAAATATGGCGTTTGAGGAGATGTTGGAGCTGGTCCGCATCTTTGATAGCAAAGATTACGATTGCCGGAAGGGACCTTACCGCAGGAAGAATAACGCCAGAAAAGATCGTATCCTTGACAAGCTACGCACCACCATTTTGGAGATGTTTGGGAAGGACCGGACAAAGGACCAGCTCAGGAAACGCTGGTCTGATTTAAAAGTACGCGAGCAGGAGCAGCTGAGACGCATCCGCCGCGTCATAGCGAAACGTAAGTGTCATGTTATATTGTAAAGCGCTGCGCAAACTGTTGGTGCTATATAAATCCTGTATAATAATAATAATGTGCTTGCATGTGCTAATGTGCACAGAAATACGCAGATTTATCTAGTCTTTTTTTCATGCAATGTGATTGTGTATAGTTTTGCGTTTTCACGACTCGTCATACATGCATTTTTGCCATAGCTCTTCTTTTTTGTGATTTTACGTATTCGTGAAAATTGTGATATTTGATGTATATAGATGAAGTTACAATGCTGGATTTCTTTTGGCACTGTGTGTATAGTCTGTAGTGTGCTGGGGGGGTTGTTGTGATTGAGTGATGCATACGAGATGACCCGCAGCTTGCCCAATATTGACTCCCACCTGCGCATCAATAAAAATCTCTGCGTCTTTGCTAAGTGATAGGATGGGACATGTAGTTCTTCTGAAAGTGCATCCAAACAGAGCTGTGTTCAATACAGCCTCAGCAGCTGCTGCAGCAGTGTCATTGAATGCTTTAGATGCAAATTTCAAAACAAAATGGTGGATTTCTGTTGTAGTTTCTGCAATATCCAGTTTTATTCACAGAAACTGAAAGTGAAACTGAGGCTGAGGCCTTCCATAAAATAACTAAAAGCAGTCAGCACAATGCGCTTTGTACGCACACAACACAAATAATAGTTTTTATTGAATAAACGTAATGTTTACTTCTGAAAAAAATATATAAATGAACGGTAATATATGTCTGTGCAGAGGAAATAAATAAATATTTTGTGACTTTAGAACTATGAGATGGGAGTAGTGGGGGGTCAAGCTGGTAGTGCTAGTGGGTAGTGGAGGGGTGTCGCAATACTTTCGGCAATATATTGTATAGATATACCATTTTTTCCAGTCTGCATTATTTACGTGTTATTTTTTGGATTTGGCAGAAGACAGGAAGAAGAAGGCACAGGACGCAGAATCTGCCCGGGCAGGGACCAGTGCCCCAGCGGAGGAGGAGGGGGAGCCACGGGCGTCCACCAGCGCTGGTATATACTGTTTTATTTTGCAACGACTTTTGGTCAAAAACAGAAACATTTTTTGTTTACTGTATTTTAATTTAATTTTTTTATGTATAGCACAAGAGGAGCAGGAGGAGGAGCAGGAGGAAGAGGAGGATGGCGATGATGGAGAGAGGGAGCCGGAGCCGGTGCAGCAGGAGGCCGCCAGTCCAGGTTTTTTTTTTACTGTTGTATTTTGTATCGACTTTTGTTCAAAAATAAATCAGTTTTGTTGTTTACTGTATTTTTTATTTCTTTAATTTCTTACATATAGCACTGGATATGCAGACAGTGGTGGTGGGGGAGGAGGAGTCAGAGGAGTCGGAGCCTCAGGAGGCCGCCAGCTCTGGTATATACTACTGTTATATTTTTTCAAGACTTTCATTCAAAAATAGAAACCTGCTTTACTTACTGTATTTTCCTTCTTTCATTTATTGGATATATAGAAGGAGAAGCCAGACGCCGACGGGAGGCGATCGGCGAGCTTCGCCTGGCAGCTACCGCCATCAACTCCCTACAAGAACTGCTCCAGGAACTGCGGGAGCACATAACCAATGCCGCAGACCTCCTGGAGCAGCAGTGAGACCAGTGGCAGCCTCCTCCAGAATGTGCCTCAGCTGCTCCTGCTCGCGTGCCTTGAGGTCGGACCAGCGTTTTCAGAGATGGTCCTTCGTCCAGTCCTTCCCGAACAGCTCCAGGATGGTGGTGCGTAGCTTTTCAAGGATACGATCCTTGCGGGTGTTATTCTTCCTGCCGTAAGGGCCCTTACAGCAATCGTAATCTTTGCAGTCCAAGATGCGGACCAGCTCCAACATCTCCTAAAATGCCAGTAACTTGTTGGGCAGTTTGCCATCCTTGGCATGTTCCCTTCCCTATGTTAATGTGTTGTAAATAAATTTTCTATTTTTTCACTATTTTCCTGTTTGTGTGCGTTGCTTTTCCTTACTTAATAAGTTAATATGTATTGCTTGGTTTCCACACTGTTAAAATTATATGTACATAAATGTATTGACATTTCTATGGACCCTTTATCATAAATTTGTCAACATATTTGTGGCCATGAATGTGACTGTGCACATTCTACACTTCCTGCCTGGCCAAAAAATGTCACACACTAACACAACCTTGTTGTAAGGCCTTGAGATTTGATTACCGACGTGGCCTGGTTTTTTGTTAAGCTTAGGCGATGACACAACAACACGGATTTTTGTCAACAGTCACATTCATTGTATAACCAAGAATTTATCAAAAAATATTGATGGCAGCACTGCGTGAAGTCTTCTCCGACACAACCCAAAGATCCTTAATGCGGCTCAGGTCTAGTTTATTTGTCCCTGTTTGCAGCTTCACACAACACCTCCTCCCAGCTATGAGCTCTCTCTCTCCCACCGCTGCCCGCTAAGACGCTGCCCGCCAACATGGTTATGTCTTTGCAGGAAGACAACAGCGTGGGGGAACAATGACGTCAGTTCTGGAGTTAACCCCTAACTGTGACCAATGGTGGAGATAGGGGGTTCATTGGAACCCCTATCTCCCGATCCGCGGCAGCTATCGTTGGTTAATGTTTGGTATCTTTGGATCGACCAGAGCATGGCCTTTCCAACAATACCAAACATGACAATGTTAAAAATTTAAAAAAATTTAAATAATAATAAAAAAAAAAAACAGGTTTTTTGTTTTGTTTTGTTAATGCAGCAATATTGTTGCCATTTCAATTATAATGTGAACAATGATGCTGCACTAAGGATTTTTGTATGGGGTGCGTTTGTTAAAAATAGTGTAATTGTCACCCAAAAAAATATAACAAGCCCCCTTTTCAATTTTTTTTAACAAACGCAACTCATAAAATATAACCGCAAACACTCGCATGTTAAAATGTGAAAAAAACACTTTACACCTTGTAAAACAAACATTGAAAATTCTAATTTTATTGCATTTTTTGTTATAATATACAGACAGGACATGACGCATACATATGATAATGATATATTATGAATCATCTGCCGAGTCTGCCGGAAAGAACGATATATAACATGTCTGGGTCATATTATAAAATAAGGCTTCAAAACGCGTTTAAACAAGAGGAGCGAAACTGTTAAAAATTAGCTCAGCAGCAGACCGCAGTGCCGCACACAGGCGTGAAGGGAAGCCGTGAAATGCCTCAGCAGCGAAAGGGTTAATTTATATTTTTGTCTGTTTTAAATCATTTTATTTTATTATTTTTTTCATTTCAGATCATTTTGATCAACTATTTTTCCGTTTTAAAACATTTTTGTTCTGGTTTTTATTTTTAAAGTCAGACCATTCACGATTGAATCGCCAGAATTATCGTATCGTCAGAATGAATTATCGGATCTGAAAAACAAACCAAAAATTTATTATAAAAAAAAATATAAAAGTATAAAAAAGTCAACCATAGTACTTTACATCAAAACGAATAGAGTTAGACACTTTGAAATGAGGAGAACAGACGTTCCGAAAAAAAAGAAAATTTCCGAAATCACGAAAAGTCGATACAAAAAACGAGCAAAGTGGCCCGAAAATACGAAAAATGGTCGATATTCCAAAAAAAATGTACACAATCAAATTTTAAACATCAGAACAAATCGAACCGGAAAAAAAAAAAAAAAAAAAAAAAAATCGGTTAATTAATATCTGACATCCCGATGTGAAACATCAGGACTTTTGCATTAGATTTCGACCATTTTTTTTTTTTAACTTCTGGATAGTCGAAAATCGATCTATCCAAAAAGTCCCAAAGTTTCACATCATTCTGAACTTTGTTTGAATAGATTAAGTCCGTGGGCGTGCGGCCGTTAAATGTATATACCAGTGGCGTCGCAACATGGGGGCGGGGGTGTGGCCCGCACCAGGTGACACCCGCCTTTAGGGTGACACCGTCACCCTAAGGGCGGGTGTCTCACCCTCCGCCGCGTTTTTCGCTCCCTGCGAGCGTCCGAAGCATGCAGCTTCGGCGCTCGCCTGGAGGAAACACGTCACCAGCCAATCGCAGCTGGTCACGTGGCTCCCCTGGCGAGCACCCAAGCTCCGCGCCGCCGGACGCTCTGAGGGAGCGAAAAAGGCGGCGGAGGTGAGCTGGGGCCATTATCATGAGGTGCTGGGGCATTCCATGTGCTGGGGCAAATCCATGAGGAGCTGGGGCATATCCATGAGGAGCTGGGGCATGTCCACGAGGAGCTGGGGCATGTCCACAAGGAGCTGGGGCATGTCCACAAGGAGCTGGGGCATGTCCACAAGGAGCTGGGGCATATCCACGAGGAGCTGGGGCAAATCCATGTGTGAGCTGGGGAATATCCACGAGGAGCTGGGGCAAATCCATGTGTGAGCTGGGGCATATCCACGAGGAGCTGGGGCAAATCCATGTGTGAGCTGGGGAATATCCACGAGGAGCTGGGGCAAATCCATGTGTGAGCTGGGGCATATCCACGAGGAGCTGGGGCAAATCCATGTGTGAGCTGGGGCATATCCACGAGGAGCTGGGGCATGTCCACGAGGAGCTGGGGCATGTCCACGAGGAGCTGGGGCATGTCCACGAGGAGCTGGGGCATATCCACGAGGAGCTGGGGCAAATCCATGTGTGAGCTGAGGAATATCCACGAGGAGCTGGGGCAAATCCATGTGTGAGCTGGGGAATATCCACGAGGAGCTGGGGCAAATCCATGTGAACTGGGGCATGTCCATGAGGAGCTGGGGCATATCCACGAGGAGCTGGGGCAAATCCATGTGTGAGCTGGGGCATATCCACGAGGAGCTGGGGCAAATCCATGTGTGAGCTGGGGCATATCCACGAGGAGTTGGGGCAAATCCATGTGTGAGCTGGGGCATATCCACAAGGAGCTGGGGCATGTCCACAAGGAGCTGGGGCATGTCCACGAGGAGCTGGGGCATGTCCACGAGGAGCTGGGGCATGTCCACGAGGAGCTGGGGCATATCCACGAGGTGCTGGGGCAATATCCATGAGGAGCTGGGGCATATCCATGAGGATGTCGGATGTCGGCCAAGCTTCCGGGAACTCCCCCTGAGGACTGGCGTCATCGTGCATAGCACGATGACGCCAGTCCTGGAGTTAACCCCTAGCTGCCACCAATGGTGGAGATAGGGGGTTCCAATGAACCCCCTAGCTCCCGATCCGTGGCAGCTAGGGGTTAAAGTTTGGTATTGTTGGATCGGCCAGAGCATGGCCGTTCCAACGATACCAAACACGAATGTGAAAAACGTTTGTAAAAAAATTAAAAATAAAAAATATTTAAAAAATTTATAAAAAAAAAATAAACAATTTTTTTTTCTTTTTTTTGTTTTGTTAATGCAGCAATATTGTTCCCATTTCAATTATAATGTGAACAATGATACTGCACTAACGATTTTTGTATGCGGTGCGTTTGTTAAAAATCGCGTAATTTTCCCCAAAAGAAAATGTAACGAGACCCCATCTCTAATTTGTTTAACAAGCGCACCCATACAAAATATAACCGCAATTGCTCGCATGTTAAAATGTGAAAAAAAAACACTTTACACGTTGTAAATTATTGAAAAATCATATTTTATTATAATATACAGACAGGTCATGACGTATACATATAATAATGACATATTATGAATCTGCCGAGTCTGACGGAAAGAACGATATATAATATGTCTGGGTCATATACTAAAATAAGCCTTCAAAACACGTTTAAACATGATGAGCAAAACGGTAAAAATGAGCTCAGCACAGAGGTGGGAAAAGCCTCAGCAGCGAAAGGGTTAATTAAAAAAAACACGATAGAATCGCCAGAATTATCGTATCGACATAATGAATTATTGATCGAAAAACAAACCAAAAATTATTATAAAAAATATATAAAGTAGTATTAAAAAAGTAAACCATAGTAGTTTTCATCAAAACGAATAGAGTTAGACAGCTTTGAAACGAGAACAGACGTTCCGAAAAACGAAAAGTTCCGAAAAACGAAAAATTGGCGATATGCCGAAAACCATGTACAATTCCGAAAAACGAAAATTTTCCGAAATAACGATAAGTCGATACAGAAACCTAGTAAAGTTACCCGAAAATACGAAAAATAGTCGATATTCCGAAAAATTAAATGTACCTGAAAACCGAATCGAGCCGAACCGAATCGAAACAGAAAAGAAGTCGAAACGAGAGAAATCGAAAAGTTTAAAAATTCGAAAAATCGAATCGAAAAAAATAAAAAAAAAATCGGTGCACATCCCTAGTTTCCTCCCGCTGCTCTGCCTCTAGTGCCACATCTATAATTCCCCGCAGAGTGCGCTCCAGCAGGAAACTAAAGGAATTGTGTCACTGATGCATGCACTGTCCCTGCTCACCATCCTCGTTCGTTGCCTCCTCAAATGGTGACAGTACAGTGCAATGCATCCTTGATCATCATAGCCACTGTGGGAGGGAAAAAAATCCAAGTTGACCTGAACCTGTCCTTGTGCATACTACACAGGTACTCGTTGATGGCCCCTCCTGCTGCTTGTGCAGATGCTGCAGCATTGCTAATGTTACATAGTTACATAGTTACATAGTTATATAGGCTGAAAAAAGACATGCGTCCATCGGGTTCAGCCTCTCCCACATAACCTACTGCTGTTGATCCAAAAGAAGGCAAAAAACCCAGTCTGAAGCGCTCGCCAATATGCAACATACTGGGAAAAAATTCCTTCTTGACCCCAGAATGGCAGTCAGATTTCTCCTTGGATCAAGAAGCTTTTACCCACATATTAAATATTATAACCCTTAATATTCTGTGTCTGCAGGAAGTCATCCAGTCGTTTTTTAAAAGTCTGTACAGACTCTGACCCAACCACCTCAACAGGCAGAGAATTCCACAGCTTTATTGTTCTCACCGTAAAATAACCCTTCCTATGCTTTAAGCTAAATTTTCTTTCTTCCAGTCTAAATGGATGACCCCTTGTCCTATGTATAGTCCTGTTAATGAATAGGTTATCAGACAATGGTTGATAATGGCCCCGTATATATTTATATAAGGTTATCAGATCCCCTCTAAGGCGCCTTTTCTCTAAACTAAACAGGTTTAAGCTTGTTAGTCTTTCCTCATAACTTAACCCTTCCATCCCCCTTATTAATTTAGTTGCCCGTCTCTGCACTTTTTCTAACGATATAATATCTTTTTTTAAGACAGGTGCCCAAAATTGCACGGCATATTCAAGGCGCGGCCTGACCATTGATTTATACAGAGGCAAAATTATGTTTTCATCCCGTGAGTGAACTCCCCTTTTAATGCATGCCAGTACTTTGCTGGCCTTGGCGGCTGCTGTTTGACATTGCACATTGTTACTTAGTTTGAAGTCTATGATTATTCCCAAATCCTTCTCCTGCTTGGATTTCCCTAACTCCGTACCATTTAGGGTATAAATTGCTTGTGTGTTCTTCACTCCAAAGTGCATAACTTTACATTTATCTAGATTAAATTTCATCTGCCATTTAAGTGCCCAGTCCCCCAATTTATCTAAATCCCTCTGCAGCGAAGTAACATCCTGCTCACATTGTATTACTTTTCCTAGCTTTGTGTCATCTGCAAACACTGATACATGACTTTCAATGCCTATCTCAAGGTCATTTATAAATAAATTGAATAGTATTGGTCCTATAACAGACCCCTGAGGGACACCACTTACCACTGGTGTCCATCTTGAAAATGTACCATTTATGACCACTCTCTGTACCCTATCTTTTAGCCAGTTTTCTATCCAAGAACAAGTATTTTCATCTAGACCATTTTTTCTTAATTTAAGTAGTAACCTTTTGTGTGGAACTGTGTCGAAAGCTTTGGCAAAATCTAAGTAAATCACATCCACTGCGACCCCCTGATCTATACTTCTACTTACTTCCTCATAGAACGTAATTAGGTTAGTCTGACATGATCTGTGTTTCATGAAACCATGCTGATTTTTGCCAATTACATTATACCTCCCAATAAATTCCTGAATATTATCCCTTAGTAACCCCTCAAATACTTTCCCAGCCACAGATGTTAAGCTCACAGGTCTATAATTCCCAGGCACAAATTTTAAACCTTTCTTAAATATAGGGACCACGTCAGCTTTTCTCCAATCCTCTGGTACTATTCCTGAAAGAAAAGAATCTTGAAAGATTAAGAACAGAGGTTTACATATTTCAACACATAGCTCTCTTAGTACTCGCGGGTGAATTCCATCTGGCCCTGGGGCTTTATTAACATTCACATTGTTTAATTTGTGTAAAACCTTGTCCTGAGTCAACCAGTCACTTTGTATTAGTAAGTTTTTATTAATGAATTTCATGTCTCCTGTTATAGGTTTCTCTTTGATAAATACTGAAGAAAAATAATCATTTAAAATTTCTGCTTTATCCTGATCTTCAGTTAACAATAACCCTGACTCAGATTTTAGTGAACCTACATTTTCACTCTTGGGTTTTTTAGAATTTATGTACCTAAAGAATCTTTTAGGGTTGGTCTTGCTCTCTTTGGCTATTTCTTTTTCATTTTCTAGTTTAGCCCATCTAATCGCATTTTTACATGCTTTATTGGCTGCCCTATATGCTTTATAGGATGCCTCAGATTTATCAGATTTAAAAGCTTTAAATGCCTTCTTTTTATTTTTCATTTCCTTAGTTACCTTCCTACTAAGCCACATTGGTTTCAGTCTGTTTCTTTTATATTTATTAACCAGTGGAATATATTGTGACGTGTACTTTTCTAGTGTTAGTTTAAAGATATTCCACTTATCCTCAGTGTTTTTCCCGTGAAAGAGTTTCTGCCAGTCAATGACATTGAGAGCTTCCTTTATTTTAATAAAGTTGGCCTTTTTAAAATTATTATTTTAGCATGCCCCTTATGAATGTGTTTTTTTTGAGTTTATTTCAAAAGTCACCATGTTATGGTCGCTATTTCCCAACTGTTCTTTTACATTAATATTTGAGAAAAGATCCACATTATTTGTTATAACCAGGTCCAGACAGTTATCCTCTCTAGTTGGTGTTTCTACCAGTTGTGACATGAAGGTATCATTTAAAATGTTCAGGAACCGGATTCCCTTTGCTGAATTACTAGTCCCACTATCCCAATTAATGTCCGGGTAATTAAAATCTCCAATAATTAAAGTGCTACCATGATCTGCAGCCTTCCTAATTTGCTCTAACAGTTGTTCTTCCTCATCATTATCTATATTAGGTGGTTTATAGCATATGCCAACCAATAATTGACTTCCCTGTTTATTCCCCAACGAAATATTTACCCATAAGGATTCCACATTTCCCTCATCGCTTTCCAGTTGTGTAATATTAGGCTTTAAATCCTGATTTACATATAAACACACTCCACCCCTTTCTTATGTTTCCTATCCTTTCTAAACAATGTATAACCGTTTAAGTTTACAGCCCAGTCATGCGTTTCGTCCACCATGTTTCTGTTATTCCTATAATGTCGTATTGCTTAGTGTATGCTATTACCTCTAGTTCCCCCATCTTGTTATTAAGGCTCCTTGCATTAGCAAGCATACATTTAATGTTGTCTCTACCCACACATGCTGAATGCGACTTTACATTACATGCCTCCACTGTTCTACATTACCCATCCCCCGGCTCCACCCCCTTAGTCTGAACTGAAACCCTTCCGCTATCTGCTCTGTCTCCATTTTGTAAGATACTGTATCCCTCCCCCCTTCCACTAGTTTAAAGTCTCCTCCAACCTTTTAACCATCCTCTCCCCTAGCACAGCAGACCCTCTTCCATTCAGGTGCAATCTATCACAACTATACAGATTGTACCCCAGTGCAAAATGAGCCCAGTGCTCTAAAAACCCAAAGCCCTCCTTCCTGCACCAAGCTTTAAGCCACGCATTGACCTCCCTGATCTCCCGCTGCCTTTCCACTGTAGCACGTGGCACAGGTAGGATCTCAGAAAATACTACCTTGGAGGACCTCTTCTTCAGTTTACTTCCTAATTCCCTGAAATCATTCTTCAGGTCCTTCCATCTTCCGCTTACTTTGTCATTGGTACCAATATGGACCATGACAGCTGGGTCATCTCCAGCCCCTCCCAATAATCTATCAACTCTGTCAACCACATGCCTAACACGGGCACCCGGCAGACAGCAAACTGTCCGGTTAAGGCGATCAGCGCGACAGATTACCCTGTCTACTCTCTTAATAATAGAGTCCCCTACCACCACAACCTGTCTAGGCTTACTTGCCCTCTTTATCCCTCCCTTACTTGGTGGGCTGATCCCCCGGCTGTTAGAGGGAGCAGCCTCCAGTACTGCTACACCTGAGCTGCTGCACCCAACATCTTCTCATCAAGGGGGCAAATCTGTTGGTGTGCGCAAGATCAGGACTAGCCAACCTTTTCCTCTTCCCTCCCCCCCTGCTACCACGTGTCACTGACACCCAGCTACCAACCTGTTCCCCGGTTAACTCCACTCCTCCCACACCCCTAAATTCCTCAACTATACTTTGCTCCGTGAGAAGCAGGCTCCTTTCAAGATTGTCAATCTGCCTCAGCGTTACGATTTGCCCTTCCAGATCTCCAATACGAGCTTCCAGAAGAGCTACACGTTCACACTTGCTACAGAGATATGGACCCTGGAAGGATTCCTCCAGACATGCATACATGCAGCAGGATGTGCACTGGGTCAAACCTTCAAGCTTGCTAACACTCATACCCAAAACAAGACAACAAATATATAAAACAACGATACCTGTTATTTAAACTCCTGTTTTTAACTCCACTTGAAAATAGCCCACTTAAAAGTAGACCACCTCAAACCCCTGTAAGCAAGCTCAGTGAGTTGCCCCTGAGATTATGTAGCCATACAAGTGAAATCACCTGACAGGCTACACGCCCCCAATTAACAAGTCACCAGCCACCCAGGGAAAAAAAACAACCAAAAGCACAACAGAAAAAAAAAACCAGCAGAAAAAAAAACCAGCAGAAAAAAAAAACAAAAAGAGAAATTAAATTGACAAATAAACCAGAGGTTTCTCTCCCTCTAAAGATACAAACCAGACCAGTACAGGTAGAATTCCTGTTTTTAACTCCACTTGAAAATAGCCCACTTAAAAGTAGACCACCTCAAACCCCTGTAAGCAAGCTCAGTGAGTTGCCCCTGAGATTATGTAGCCATACAAGTGAAATCACCTGACAGGCTACACGCCCCCAATTAACAAGTCACCAGCCACCCAGGGAAAAAAAACAACCAAAAGCACAACAGAAAAAAAAAAACAGCAGAAAAAAAAACCAGCAGAAAAAAAAAACAAAAAGAGAAATTAAATTGACAAATATACCAGAGGTTTCTCTCCCTCTAAAGATACAAACCAGACCAGTACAGGTAGAATTCCTGTTTTTAACTCCACTTGAAAATAGCCCACTTAAAAGTAGACCACCTCAACCCCTGTAATGTTGAGTTCCACCTGGTGGGCATGTCACAGATCAGACGGTTTGTGGGAAGGTGAAATTCTCTTTGAATTTCTGCCAGGCGATCACTTGCTGGAATGACCGTCTGAAGTGGCTGCAGACTTTTCTGGCCTGGCTGAGAAGCTCTGCCAGCCCTGGGTACCTGGATAGGAAACCTGTACCACCAGATTTAGGACGTGTGCTAGGCATGGTACATGCGTCAACTTACCCTGGCGTAGGTCGTAGAGAAGCTTGCTGCCATTATCACAGACAACCCTTTCCAGCTCAAGCTGGCATGGTGTTAACCATCTCTGCACCTGCCCTGCAGAGCTGACAGAATTTCTGGCCCGGTGTGGCTCCTGTCCCCTAAACAAACCAGCTCAAGCACAGTATGGCATCTTTTTTGCTTGAGCCATTGCGTAGCCCCTGCCACTTAAACTCGGTTTAACTGCCAGTTCGCCAGAAAAAGAGGAGGAGGAGGAAGAGGGAGAGGTGGTGGTGGAGCAGACAGACCTCATACAAGCAGCTTTCTGGAGGCGTGGTGGATGAACAAACTCCAGCACAGAGCCCAATCAGAGTTACCCAGTGTGCCGTGAAGGAAATGTAACGGCCCTGTCCATGCTTGCTGGACCACGTGAACCGGAGGACACAGAGATATTCCCCCATTTTGCAGACTTTATTCAATGCGCTCCTCGAATGCCCACCTGATACACCGATAGAGCATATAGAACGCTGCGCCCACGGGGAGTCCCTTCAACACCCGAGAGATATCGTCTGCCGCATACACCATTTCCCGCTCAAGGAAGAGATCATGCTAGCGGCCAGAAAGAAACGCTCGATCACCCACGACGGACACGTGGTGGAAGTCTATCAAGACCTCTCCAGATTCACTTTGCAAGCCTGGAGACACATTAAACCAATCACGGATGTCCTCAGCGCTCGAGACATTAGATATTGTTGGGGCTATCCTTTTGCTCTTCATGTACACAAGGACAATCGGCTCAATGACTATCATGAGCCTGGAGATGTACCTGAATTCATACGCGCCCTGGATCTACCGCAGGTGGAGGTGACGAACTGGCATGGAGGCGACTCTTTGGATTTCCCCCTCCCAAACCACAAAGGCAAAAGTGGCAAGCAGCCCGTAAACCAAAACATCGTCAACCACTCAGGGATGTGGCAACGACTCCGGGACTCCACTCGACCTTTGGCCTGGCGCGGCATGACCCCTGAGAGGCTCCATTCTCTGGCTAAAGTGACCGGGTTGTTCACCTTGAAAGCTATGTCCCGAGGACTACGGTCCACACCTCTTGAGACCGTCCACATTTCTCTTTTCCATTGCACCAAGCGACTGGACAACTGGACGAGTCCTAAGGTTACGTCCGTCTGTTGAAGACGACATTCGAAGGTTACGCTTACTTCATGTTTGCCCGGGTGCGGCAGAATTAGGAGGCTGATAGAAACTGTGGTAGGGGTATAATGAACTATGTTAAGTACTTTACTTGTGATCTACACCATCCCCCCTACGGTGTTTGAATTTATCCAGTATGCCAGGAACGGCTGTTCCTTATTCCCATCTGTTAAATAATAACCAAGACCCGACACCGGTTAACCCGAGCATTCTTCTGGCCTTGCCTTAGTGAGGATGTCCGGGAGTACTGCCGCACCTGCCCGACCTGCCAGAAAACGGGGAAACTGGGGACCACCCGAAAGCCCCCCTTCACCCCATGCCATCATCATTCAAGAACCCTTTAGTCGGGTGGCGGTAGACATAATTGGTCCCTTACCCCGCCCCAGCGCCACCGGGAAGAGATATATTCTCACCGTGGTGGACTACGCCACCCGATACCCTGAGGCGGTGCCCTGTCTAACATTCAGGCAGACACCATCGCCGATGGCCTCCTACATGTGTTCTCTAGGGTAGGATTTCCTCAGGAAATCTTGTCTGATCAGGGCTCCCAATTCACCGCTGAGCTAACCCAACAGCTCTGGTGTCTGAGCGGGGTTAAGGCGCTTCACAGCGCCCCATACCACCCGCAGACGAACGGGCTGTGCGAGCTGTTTAATGGGACCCTGAAACAGCTCATCCGTGCTTACACCCAAGAGAGGAAAGACTGGGAGAAATACCTACCCCACCTGTTATTTGCCTACTGGGAGGTCCCCCAAGAGTCGACCGGTTCTCCCCATTCGAACTCCTGTACGGGCGACGTGCGAGGCCCCCTAGACTTAGTCCGGGCGCAGTGGGAGGGGGGACAGGAAGCCGAAGGGCTCCCCGCCGTGAGTTACATCCTGGAGCTCCGAGAGCACTTGACCGAACTCACGGCGATGGTTCAGGGGAACATGCAGGCAGCCAGGCCCAGCAGAAGGCATGGTACGACCGCTCTGCCCGCAGCCGCTCATTTCTCGTGGGGCAGAAGGTCCTGGTGTTGAAACCACAGCGGCAGTACAAGCTACAGGCGTCCTGGCAGGGCCCCTATCGGGTGGTCAACCAAGTGGGAGAGACCACCTACGTGGTTGTCAGCTGTACCGACACCAGGATCCAGCGGACGTTCCATGTCAATATGCTGAAGGCATACCACGAGCGCCCCGAGATGGTATCTGCCATCTGCGCTCCTGCGACCGAGGAGGCAGAACAGTTCCCCCTGGTAGACCTCCCCGGGATAGATGGTCGGCCTTCAGGGGTGGAACAAGCGCAGCTAGGGGAAGGGTTGGGTCCCCATAAGCAGGAGCAGGCTAGGCAGCTGCTCCAAGAGCACCAGGAGCTCTTCTCCGCACTCCCTGGCTACACCAGCCGGCCCGTGCACCAGGTGGAAACCCCCGGCCAGCGTCCCCTTCGGCAACCGGCATACAGACTCCCGGAGGCAGTACACAAATCCATGCGGGCTGAAATCCGGGAGATGCTGGAGCTGGGAGTTATCGAGCCCTCTGCCAGTCCATGGGCCTCGCCCGTAGTCCTGGTCCCCAAAAAGGATGGTACCACCTGGTTTTGTGTCGACTACTGGAGGCTCAATGACTGCACTGTCACTGATGCTTACCCCATGCCCCGAGTCGACAAGCTGTTGGATCAGATCTCCCAGGGCCATTTCTTGACCACGGTAGATCTGTGCAAGGGGTACTGGCAGATTCCCCTTGCAGAGGAGGCGACCCCGAAGTCGGCCTTCATCACCCCGTTCGGCCTGTACCAGTTTCGGGTCATGTCGTTCGGATGAAGAACGCCCCGGCCACTTTTCAGCAGTTGATCGATCGCCTCCTCGATGCCCTCCAGGAATTCGCTTGCGCGTACCTGGACGACATCGCCATCTACAGCCAGACTTGGGAGGAACACCTTCACCATCTGGGGGTGGTATTCGCTCGGATAAGGGATGCCAACCTGACCCTTAAACCCGCGAAGTGTAGGATAGGGATGTCCGAGGTACAGTACCTCGGCCACCGGGTGGGTCGGGGAACCCAGTGTCCAGAACCGGCCAAGATAGAAGCCATCCTGGAGTGGCCCACCCCCATCACCAAGACTCAGGTCCTCGCTTTCTTGGGCACGGCAGGGTACTACCGGAAATTCGTTCCCAACTATAGCGTCCTCGCCAAACCCCTGACCGACCTGACTAAGAAAACCCTGCCCCGCCAAGTCCAGTGGTCCCCAGAGTTCGAAACCGCCTTCCAACAACTGAAGACCGCCCTAACCCAAGCACCCCTCTTGGCAGCTCCCAATTATAACAAACGCTTTATTGTCCATACAGACGCATCGATGTTCGGACTGGGAGCCGTACTAAGCTAAGTGGGGGACGACGGGGGGGATCATCCGGTGGCTTACATCAGCCGCAAACTCCTACCCCGGGAGGTGGGATACGCAGCGGTCGAGAAAGAATGTCTGGCCTTGGTTTGGGCCCTGCGAAAGTTCCAGCCGTATGTGTATGGGCGGTCCTTCACCGTAATGACGGATCACAACCCCCTGGTGTGGCTCAACCGGGTGGCGGGGGAGAACAGCCGCCTGTTGCGGTGGAGCCTGGCCCTCCAACCTTTTAACTTTTCTATCCAATACCGGCCCGGGCCACAGAACGGGAATGCCGACGGTCTATCCCGGCAATCGGCCCGGGAACCCGGAGATCCAAGCTCCCCGACTTCCCCTATTTGACCCGTGTGGGTCCACCGGGTCCGTCGGACTCGTTTGAAGGGGGGAGGAATGTCATGGAACGGACATAGGGGCTCTGACCAGCGAGCCCCAGAACTAACAGCCTGGGACATTTCAAAGACCTTTTTCTTTATTTGAGACTCTTTCGGTTTTGCGTGTTGAAATGAACAGTTATACCTTTTCTAGATGTGGTTTTATTGGTGTGATGTATTACCATGTATCCTGTATTGTATGAGTGTGGATTCAGATGTGTAATTGTGTGATGCATCTAAAGGTATTATATTTCCCCTTGGTTGCTAGGAGTGAAAGGCTGTGTTGAAATTCAATTGTATGCTAATTTCTGTGTGCATTAGCTCTGTGTGTGTGTGTAATCTGATGATGCAAGCATGCCATTGTATGCAAATTGAGTTCCCATTCAAGCCTGGGCATGTCTCCTTTGTGTGTGAGATGTTTAAATGCGTGTCCCATTTGAGCAAAAAGTCAGTTCAACTGCGTTTGACTTGAAGCATACAGCCTCGTTTGGTGTCGTCATTTCATAGCTAAAATCACAGTGCAGGAGACACTCTGCGGTCTCCTAGCTCCCCACTACGCAGAACGGGTCAACTTAATTCGGCAACACCATCTCGCCAAGTAACGCCAGGGTCATCTCAGGCCGCTCGAGACGCCGGTAGCGTGACACTCGGTAGTCGGGCCTGACGCCATCAAGAGGGGGTCAGATTGGAGCACACCCGCAGACGGATAACACCCCATTCCGTCACAGTTCTATCCATCAAGATCCGTCTAGCTTCTGTCTCATAATACTCTCTTTTCATTATAACAGTCCCTCCTCCTTTGTCTGCCGCTCTAATCACCCATTCCTTTCTCGTTTGTAATTTTTTTCAAAACCTCATGTTCTTCTCTTGTTAAATTATGTGCTCCCTTTTTAACTTTATTTTCTTCTAAATTTTCAAAGTCTTGACATACAGTCTTTGAAAATGTTTCTAAAAAGGGTCCTTTCTCCCACCATGGAGGAAAAACTTTTTAATCATTAGTTTCCGCAGGAATTTATTGGCATTGATGAATAATTCAAATTTGTTAACTTTATTCATAGGGCAAAATTTAAGTCCTTTTTTAAGAACTTTAATTTCTATTTTACCAGGGTCTCTCCTGTTAAGTTAAAGATGCCATCACTGCGCAACCTCAAATTAGCATCTTCCGAGTTCTCCTCTGTATGATTTATTCCATCTCCTTTTCTTTTGGGGGGATTCCTCGGTCAATGGTGCAAACCTGTTGGATTGAACTATGGATTTCTGTTTTTTCTGAAAGTAATTGGCTATCTGTCTTCCTTCTTCGGTCGTGCCCCTTGTCTAAAAAAATAGGGGCTTAGGTCTGGTACATTTTATATTATCCAGGAGCACTATCCCCTATCTTCATCTATAATACACGTTTTATATAAAGTCCCTCTCCTCTCCAGTGCTGCTTGTTATAAAGTTTTTTTTTATGTCTGATACATTTAGTATCAGCTCTCACAGTTACTCTGTCATTATGAGCCTTCAGTGTGATTTATTTGAATATTTCCCTAGATCTAAAGTGCTTTATTTTATTATAAAAATCAATTTGCACCAGTCATCTCTTCTCTGAGCTTTCAGACCGATTTACGTTAATATTTTCACTCTCCCCTGTTTTTATATTCCTGTGTCTGCCCCCACAGAGATACAAAGTTTAAGTAAAAGTTCCCTCTCCTGTGCTGGATAAGCAATGCATTCCAAAGTTCTGCACCCTCCACATGCCAATGCAGTAGGATGTTCTATACAGAGAGGGGTATTAATTAATGCAGGAGGATGTTATCTACATTATACAGAGATGAGCCTTTTTTTTAGCCCCTTAAATCTAGTAGCTGTGAGCGCTGAGATCGGCTGCTTGTTATATTATCTCTCAGTACAATGTATCAGGCTCAGCTGTTACAGTAACTGACTATCAGTGCTCAGAGTTTCAGTAAAACAAGGAAATAATATTGTTCTAACCTCTTATATATAAAAATATTCTTTACTAGTTTTACTGAAACTCTGAGCACTGTGATGAGCAGCAGTCAGTTACTGTAACAGCTGTGCCTGGCACATTGTGCTGAGAGTGAGAGATACTGTAACAAGCAGTGATCTCAGCCCTCTGACCTCAGCCCTAGTAATTGTATCCACTGGTTTTCAGATGAATGAAATTAGTTTTCATACTAAAGAACTGAAAACAAATTTCTTTAGCAACTAAATAAATTGCATTTTAGGACTAATCCATTAGTTCAAAATGAAATTTCATCCTTCGCTCCAGGCAGCACAATGTCTTGGGCCGGCCCTGGTGTGTGTGTGTAATATATATATATATATATATATATATATATATATATATATATAATGTGTATCTGTATATATATGTATGTATGTATGTATATATATATGTATATATACTACATGTGTATATATGCTGTATGTATATGTGTATAATATATATATATTAGTCAGGTCCAGAAATATTGGGACATCAACACAATTCTAACATCTTTGGCTCTATACACCACCACAATGGATTTTGAATGAAACAAACACAATGTGCTTTAACTGCAGACTGTCAGCTTAAATTTGAGGGTATGTACATCCAACTCAGGTGAACGGTGTAGGACTTACAGCAGTTTGTAGATGTGCCTCCCACTTGTTAAGGGACCAAACGTAATGGGACAGAATAATAATCATAAATCAAACTTTCCCTTCTTAATACTTGGTTGCAAATCCTTTGCAGTCAATCACAGTCTGAAGTCTGGAACGCATAGACATCACCAGAGGCTGGGTTTCATCCCTGGTGATGCTCTGCCAGGCCTCTACTGCAGCTGTATTCAGTTCCTGCTTGTTCTTGGGGCATTTTCCCTTCAGTTTTGTCTTCAGCAAGTGAAATGCATGCTCAATGGGATTCAGGACAGGTGATTGACTTAGCCATTGCATAACATTCCTGTCATGTTTCACATGACTTGTGATATGCCTTTAAGAATTGCACATGTCTTATCGACCCCTGGGTTTCTCTCCTCCCCTCCTCATGGTGCAGGGATTTCCTGTCCAGATAGCTCCACCCTTGTTCTCTTCCCAGTAATCCTTTGCAAGCCTTATGGACTCAGATTCACTATGATTTTTTGACCTATCCGATGAATATTTTTGTGGATTTTCTACAGTTTTGGAATAAAACTTCAACAGATCTTCAAGATTTCATCTGGATTGAGTCACTGTCTGTAATTCATCTAAGACTGGGAGTTATCGCCATAACAGTAAGAGATCAGTGCTTTGGTGGAGAAACAGAACAGTCAAAAAATCATAATCAGTCAGAAGATCTTAGAAAGATCAGCCAAAAGATCAAGAAAGATCAGTCAGACATCCTCCATAGGATCCTTGCTAGTTCTGGATACACAGAGGGACACTGGAATTAGCAGCTTCACACAGTGCAGCCATTACCACAAGCCTGTATGTGCCTGCAAGCAAGTCCCAGCATAGCATTCAACAGTGTCAGGATATTAGTGCTGTGAATCTTCAATACATCTGTGCCTTACAGTTTATCCAGTGCATCTGTACACTACAACCAGTTTATTACTCTGTATGCATTGCACGTGATTTGACTGTGAAATCTTGTCAGAAAGTAAAAACAAATCTTTCTTCAACCGTTGCCTAGAAATCCTAGCTGAGCTTAGCAAAATTGATACATTTCTCTGCTACTATATCATTAACCCTCTCCTTGTCAGCAAAACGTTCCAGCTAATCAACATGCAATCTGACACACTACCAGACTCAGAAATCCTTTCAGATCAGGAATTAAACCTGAACCAACAAAAGAGAAAAAAGATTAACAAAACCAATCTGGAAGGTACAAAAAAATCTTGAAGCTGACGCAAAAATGTTGCTGTCTCATACGAATGATCTATGGTGTACTAATAGTTGGAATAGGAGATGGTAAGCGCCCAGAACAAAGTGATGTGCCCAATACCCAGCTAGACCAGAAATTAGTGGTTTCCCCCAAACCAAGAACAGATATTAACAATTGAATACGTATCTGGTCAGCGCGAAATGGTAGAACGCTAGGGATATGTGGGCAATCTTGTGGTTACATCCGTAGAAGTTCAACATGTGAGAGAATTGGAAGAGAGAAAAAAATACTACATTGGTGCAGTATGCTATATTCAAAAGGTGACAAATTATATTTGGAGAAAATTCCACTCACAAATCTAGAGCCCCAACACTGGCTCTGAGTGGGAAGATGCCTCTGGGTTATTTATCTGAAGATGTTCTCAGGAAACCCACTCCTTCCATCTGCTGTTGATCATAGCTCTCTCGATGGGGCAGATATACAATAAAGACACAAATAGAAAAACTCTGTGTGTATCTGGATATAAGTATTGGAAAGGAAAACTCCTATCGGAGTGTAAACTCACATTTGATGGAGCTTATTCAAGCTCAAGATATGCGCCTATGGGTTTTGTGTGGTCAAACCCAAAAAAAGACCAGTAGATGCCGGATTACGTTCTAAAAAATTTAATAAAATTAACAAAAGTTAAAATAAAACAATTAAGAGTCCAGGACGCGTTTCACCGCTATCACGGCTTCTTCAGCTGGTGTCATCTGAACAAGAAATTCCAAGCATCATGTTATAGTGTCGTAGGTCCAAGAAATAAGTGATTCCACATGTTGTTAATTGGCGAATGGCGTGCGTTCCACGCCTCTCTATGGAGTCTGTCCGAGTTTTGACAGTCGGGCGCCATTTTGCGCAGGCGCAATGCAAAGTTTCCGCGTTTCAAGATGCGTGTCAATGACGTAGCCAGTCTTTATTTCGTTCTTAAACGTTCGGTCACCGACAACAATGCCAAAGACAACAAGAAGATACAATCAATATGCATACCAACACATTATATCATATCCCAGATGAAAAAGGCTATACCTCTCAAATCGCCACATATATTAGAGCGCAAAAAAGGGAAAAAAGACGATAGATGGAAAAATCGATCAGGAGGTTACAGAATGGGTTAACTCTTTGATGATAAAAATATCGATCTATGTGAGAACTATGTCGTGTCTATATTGACCCCTCCAATCCAACACCACTATAGATCTACATACTCTATGATGTGTTAAATTTACGGATATGTTAAATCGATCATGGCAATCTAAAATAGATAGACGTGAGTTATTCCTCAGATACATCTTGAGGGATTGGAGGATATGGCCAGCGTGTATATATGTACACTGAATGATGTTAAAAGTAGCTATTCTTACTTAGTATGCACAGATGTCCTTTTGTCAGATCAAAAAGGGGAGAAAAAATTAAAGTTGGTATAGGGAATAAGAAAAATATTGCAGTCTATGTACCTCGGTATAGAGAAATGCCATCCTTATAATCCATTATGGTAGTGCTGCTCAATATTGTTTATGTGTATTTTATTCTTCAGACTAAACTAGATAAATTAACGTGGTCCAATGAATAAAGGTGTAGATGAAATAATATATTGAGATAATTAGTATAGAATATACATGTGAGTAAAAATGTTCTTATAAGAGCAAATCTGTCATAGTGTGTAATTGTCTTCAATAAGACCGATATGGATAATGCATAGCCCTTCCAATATAAAGGTATCTTTATATGAAATATGGCCTAAGGGGTCGGTTTGCTTAGAATGACAGTGTATTATATCATTTGTGTCTCTAAATGGTGAAATGTAATAAAAAAAAGAGGGATGAATGCATATAAATGTTTCGTTAGGATAAATATTAAAGAAAAATAAATAGATAAATACTAATATATATATAATAATCTGGTGGAATGTGATTGTATTCTTGTGAATATATCTTGAATCCATTATACTTTAGTGTATAAACTATGAAGTAAAAAGATATGGCCCATAAAGTCCTATGGATGTTATGTAGGCTAAAAATAGGTGATTATAAATTTAGAAGTTTATTATTAACGACTGTGTAAGGAAAAGAAAAAAAGAAAAAAAGAAAAGAAAAGGGGAGAAAAAAAAAAAAAAAAACATTTTCAATATATAAACATTTGAGAAGTCGACTAGATCATCTGGGATTACAAAAAGTGAGTGACTTCGAAATCGTCGTTGAGTCCACCGGTGATAAAGTGCCCATTTCAAAAATAGTGCGCATTTCTTCTTGACCTAACCTTTTAATAAAATCTTCACCTATATCATTTTTGTTGATTTGTTTAAGTGCTGTGAATTTTAAACCTACTGGAATTTTATTATGTATCTTTTTGTAGTGGAGGGAAACCGAGTGTTTTTCAAAACCTTTTTTGATGTTCCTAACATGCTCTGAAATCCGTACATTTAGCTGCTTTTGGTACGGCCTATATATTGTAGGCCGCATGTACATTCTAGCATATAAATGATATTTTTAGAAAAGCAATTGAGAACGCCCCGGATGGGAACTTCTCGATCGCTTTTGTGATTTTTGTATGATCCACTATACCCTTTTTTACTGTGTGTGGACCTACATGCTAGGCATTGTCCGCAATTGTAAAAACCTTCTTTTAGTTGAAAAAATTCTTTCTTACAGCTTATTTTTTTGGCTTTACTATGAACTAAGTTTGTTTTTAGACTCTTTGCCCCTCTGAAGATAATTTTTGGGGCTTTTCCTACAAATTCTTTGAGATCTTTATCATTATGCAGTATATGCCAGTGTTTTCTAAAGATTTTCTTGACATATGTGGCTTTGCTATTATAGTCACAAATGAAGCTCACTTCTTCATTTTCCAGTTTTTTCTTGGGTTTATATTTTAGTAAATCCTCACGTTCTTTATGGGCTAAATTGTTTATAATGTAATCCAAATTATCCTCATTATAACCCTTTTCTAAAAAATCTTTTTTCAATATATTGGCTTGTTTGTTAAACATTTCCACGTCCGTACAATTTCTCCTTAATCGGACAAATTGTCCCTTAGGGACACTTTCTAGCCAGATGGGGTTATGACAGCTGGATTTGTATGAAGGTATTGGTATCAACCTCTTTAAAGTATGTTCTGGATTTAATAGAGTTACCCTCTCTGTATATGTCTAGATCTAAAAAAGTGACTTTATCAACACTCCATTTCCTATCCAGCTTTATACCCCATTCTAGATTATCAAGGCCATCAAAGAAGGATATTAAATCTTCCTCTGCCCCTCTCCAAACAAAGAACACGTCGTCAATATATCGCCTATAGGACAAAATTTTATCTTGCGCCCAGCTATGCGAACCGTAGACAAACTGGGATTCCCAGCCTGCCATATATAGGTTCGCATAGCTGGGCGCGAACTTTGTTCCCATAGCGGTTCCTTTGCGTTGAATAAAAAAATCATTTTCAAACTTAAAATAATTATTGTTTAATATGAATTCCATACTTTTTAAAATGTATGATATTTGATCTATTGGTATTTTATGAGTTTTTAACAACACCTCCCTTACTACAGAGAGACCTTTAAGGTGGGGTATGCTACTGTACAGTGCGTTGACATCGCAGGTGGCCATTATGTCACCTGTTTGGTACTGTAGTCCTTGTAATAAATTTAGCATACTCATTGTGTCCTTAAGGTAGGATGGTACTTCCTGAACGATGGGCTGTAACAAGATATCTACATACTCAGATAATCGACTCGTAATAGAGTTAATGCCCGCTACTATGGGTCTTCCAGGTGGATGGGTAAGACTTTTATGTATTTTAGGTAGAATATATATGTAGGGTGTTTTAGTATACTCCATTTTTAGATAATCATATTCCTTTTCATTTAATATCTCATTTTCTTTCCCTTCCAAAAGTAAGACATTCAATTTTGATCTTATTCCGTTAATGGGATCACCTTTCATAGGTTCATACGTACTAGTATCGCTTAAAATCCGTAATACCTCAGTGTTGTAGGCTTCTTTAGAGAGGATAACAATCCCGCCGCCTTTGTCGGCGGGTTTTATGACAATGTTGGAATCTTTTTGAAGGTTTTTAAGGGCTTTATTCTCTTCCTTAGTCAGATTATGGTGACGTTCCCTTGAGGGCATTTTTTCTAAATCCCTCATCACCAGCTTTTCAAATGTTTTCATCTCATCCGAGATGGCATGTCGGGGATAGAACTTAGATTTGTTCTTAAGGGTGGTATGTAAGATGGAATTTGGCTGTTGAATGATATTTTTTTCTATGGGGTTTTTAAGGAAAAAAATTTTTAAGCTTAATTTACGCTTGAACCTTTGCAAATCTATATACATATTGAATTTATCTGGTTTATTAGTGGGGACAAATTTTAGACCCTTATTCAAAACTTTGGTTTCCACATCAGAAAGGGTTCTATTGCTCAGATTAAATATACCGCTAGTTGAGATTATCTCCTTTCTCTTTTCTCTCTTACGTATGTGTTGTCCAGCTCTCGTTCCTCTTCTGGTTTTTCCCAGGATCTTTTTGACCTCCCCTTTTTTCTAACCCCCTCCTTTTTTTTTTTTTTTTTTATTCTCCCCTTTTCTTTTCTTTTTTTCTTTTTTTCTTTTTCCTTACACAGTCGTTAATAATAAACTTCTAAATTTATAATCACCTATTTTTAGCCTACATAACATCCATAGGACTTTATGGGCCATATCTTTTTACTTCATAGTTTATACACTAAAGTATAATGGATTCAAGATATATTCACAAGAATACAATCACATTCACCAGATTATTATATATATATTAGTATTTATCTATTTATTTTTCTTTAATATTTATCCTAACGAACATTTATATGCATTCATCCCTCTTTTTTTATATACATTTCACAATTTAGAGACACAAATGATATAATACACTGTCATTCTAAGCAAACCGACCCCTTAGGCCATATTTCATATAAAGATACCTTTATATTGGAAGGGCTATGCATTATCCATATCGGTCTTATTGAAGACAATTACACACTATGACAGATTTGCTCTTATAAGAACATTTTTACTCACATGTATAATCTATACTAATTATATCAATATTATTTCATCTACACCTTTATTCATTGGACCACGTTAATTTATCTAGTTTAGTCTGAAGAATAAAATACACATAAACAATATTGAGCAGCACTACCATAATGGATTATAAGGATGGCATTTCTCTATACCGAGGTACATAGACTGCAATATTTTTCTTATTCCCTATACCAACTTTAATTTTTTCTCCCCTTTTTGATCTGACAAAAGGACATCTGTGCATACTAAGTAAGAATAGCTACTTTTAACATCATTCAGTGTACATATATACACGCTGGCCATATCCTCCAATCCCTCAAGATGTATCTGAGGAATAACTCACGTCTATCTATTTTAGATTGCCATGATCGATTTAACATATCCGTAAATTTAACACATCATAGAGTATGTAGATCTATAGTGGTGTTGGATTGGAGGGGTCAATATAGACACGACATAGTTCTCACATAGATCGATATTTTTATCATCAAAGAGTTAACCCCATTCTGTAACCTCCTGATCGATTTTTCCATCTATCGTCTTTTTTCCCTTTTTTGCGCTCTAATATATGTGGCGATTTGAGAGGTATAGCCTTTTTCATCTGGGATATGATATAATGTGTTGGTATGCATATTGATTGTATCTTCTTGTTGTCTTTGGCATTGTTGTCGGTGACCGAACGTTTAAGAACGAAATAAAGACTGGCTACGTCATTGACACGCATCTTGAAACGCGGAAACTTTGCATTGCGCCTGCGCAAAATGGCGCCCGACTGTCAAAACTCGGACAGACTCCATAGAGAGGCGTGGAACGCACGCCATTCGCCAATTAACAACATGTGGAATCACTTATTTCTTGGACCTACGACACTATAACATGATGCTTGGAAGTTCTTGTTCAGATGACACCAGCTGAAGAAGCCGTGATAGCGGTGAAACGCGTCCTGGACTCTTAATTGTTTTATTTTAACTTTTGTTAATTTTATTAAATTTTTTAGAACGTAATCCGGCATCTACTGGTCTTTTTTTGGGTTTGACCACAAAACCCATAGGCGCATATCTTGAGCTTGAATAAGCTCCATCAAATGTGAGTTTACACTCCGATAGGAGTTTTCCTTTCCAATACTTATATCCAGATACACACAGAGTTTTCTATTTGTGTCTTTATTGTATATCTGCCCCATCGAGAGAGCTATGATCAACAGCAGATGGAAGGAGTGGGTTTCCTGAGAACATCTTCAGATAAATAACCCAGAGGCATCTTCCACTCAGAGCCAGTGTTGGGGCTCTAGATTTGTGAGTGGAATTTTCTCCAAATATAATTTGTCACCTTTTGAATATAGCATACTGCACCAATGTAGTATTTTTTTTCTCTCTTCCAATTCTCTCACATGTTGAACTTCTACGGATGTAACCACAAGATTGCCCACATATCCCTAGCGTTCTACCATTTCGCGCTGACCAGATACGTATTCAATTGTTAATATGGTGTACTAATGTCAAATCTATGTCAGCTCTCTCTCAACCATGTCAGGATGCATTACAACTAGAGAGCACTATTAAGCAATTAGATGTTGCTTATCAGAATTATCAAAGACGGTGTTAAATATATTCATCTCTTAAAGCGGTACAACACTAAAGTGTCACTGGAAGAACTAAAGAGATTCAATGAGCTCAATCTAGAAAGAGACAATTTAGTGCTGCAAACAAAGACAAAGGCAGAAGTAAGAATCGCACAGCTCCATGAATCCAGATCCTACCGCTCTGTATCCACCAGACACTCCTCAAGATCTTCCAAATCCCTGCAATCAAGGTCTTCCACACTCAGTCAACAACTCATAAAGGCCCGTGCTGATTCTGAAGCTTCTAAAATTCAGGCAGCCTTCGCCAAAAAGAAATCAGAAATGGGAGCTGAAGCCGCACGCATGGAGGCTGAAGCCGCACGCTAGAAGGCAGAAATGGGAGCTGAAGCCGCACGCATGGAGGCTGAAGCCGCACGCCAGAAGGCAGAAATGGGAGCTGAAGCCACACGCATGGAGGCTGAAGCCGCACGCCAGAAGGCAGAAATGGGAGCTGAAGCACACGCCAGAAGGCAGAATTGGGAGCTGAAGCCACACGCATGGAGGCTGAAGCCGCACGCCACAAGGTGGAAATGGAACTTTTGGAAAAACAATGTGAACATGCCATGACCATGGCAAGATTAAAGGTTTTAGAACAGGCCGCTAGTGAAAGTGAAAGAGACAACAGTAGCAGCAGACATTCAGCTGTGTCTTATGCCTCAGATTCTTCACATTCCTCTCCAGAACGTCAGCTCCCTGTCACAGCAACCAAAGCACTCAACCAAGGTCTCTTCTCCGCACCTACTGTACTCCAAGACAATTTGCTATCATATCTTCCAGTACACCAGACTGCAGCATCTCAGCAAGCAGTGGACAATAGCATGCACATAATAAACTATCCACCTTACCTTGACATCAGCCAAGTACCTACTAGCAAGCACACTGCTCCACAGCTACAAACCAACATGCCAATGAACTTTAAACCAGTTCCAGTGTTGAATGCCTCAGCACCAACATATGTTCCCAAGTCACCTGCAGTCATGCATCCAAAGTCTGAAAACACGGACATGTCGCAGTTTGCTAAATACATGCTTCGCAGAGAGCTGACAAAGACAGGCCTCACCAAGTTTGATGACAAGTCTGAAAATTACAGAGGATGGAAATCCACCTTTAAAGCCACAATAAGTGACCTAGACATCACTGCTACAGAAGAATTAGATCTGCTCATCAGATGGCTAGGTCCCCAGTCTACTGAATACATCAAGAGGCTCAAACCGGTTCATATTGACAACCCTGTTGCAGGCCTTATGGCTGTTTGGGACAGACTTGAACGTACCTTTGCAGTCCAAAAGCCATTGAAGATGCCTTATTCAAAAGATTGCACAGCTTCCCAAGGATTTCCGCTAGAGAGAATTTAAAGTTTCAAGAACTCAGCGATGTTTTATTAGAGCTTCAACTCGCTAAAGCTGACATCCGCTTATCTGGTCTCAGTTACCTTGACACCCCTCGTGGCATCAACCCTATTGTTCTCAAGCTAGCGTATGGCCTTCAAGAAAATTGGGCAGCGCTTGGATCGAAATACAAGGAAAAACATCAAGTTGCCTTTCCTCCCTTTTCCTACTTCTGTGAGTTCATCAAAAGAATTGCAGACACAAAGAATGACCCAAGTTTCTCCTATGGTGAAAGTAACCCTCTCAGTTCACCCCCTCCAAGACTTACAAACACACGTATGACACACAGAGACCATATAGGACCAGTATCAGTGAAAAGGACCACTGTTCTACCTGCACCTGCTACAGTTCTTGAAAAGACTGAACAAAATAAGAACATTGAGAACCCAAATCGCCAATGTCCCATACATAACAAACCGCATCCACTTAAGAAATGTATTGGCTTCAGAAAGAAAACCCTACAAGAACGTAAAGAACTTTTAAAGAAATTTGGGGTCTGCTACAAATGCTGCGCCTCCACACAACACTTTGCAAAGGACTGTAAAGCTATCATTAAATGCATAGAGTGTGACAGCGATGACCATGTACAAGCTCTTCATCCATATCCGCGCAACTTTATATAAGCCCGCAAACAATCCTCCTGAGGCAAAGCAAGGCGGGGAGCGCACAGATCAAGCAGCACCTTCTACCTCAGTGTTCTCTTCATGTACGGAAGTCTGTGGAGAAGGACTCTGTGACAAATCCTGCGCAAAGATATGTTTGGTTCGTGTATACCCAAGAGGTCAACCTGAAAAGGCCATAAAGCTGTATACCATTCTGGATGATCAGAGTAACAGATCTCTTGCAACAACACAATTCTTTGAACTTTTGAACATAAAAGAAAATGCTCTACCATATACCCTAACTACTTGCACCGGCACTACAGAAGTCTTAGGTAGGAGAGCCAGCGGTCTTGTGGTTTGTAGAGATATTGACTCCTTTAATAGGTATGGGATATATTAATTATGACGTGTATTTTTCTTATTTTACATACATATATATATATTATTGAAAGTGCCTCCAATACCAGTGGTATAATTTGGTATTACCCTTAAGATAAGGATTAATAACCAATCAATGAATATACGTCTTAACTAATATATGGCGCGTTATCTCGAGTTCTTTTTATGCTATCTAGGTATTTTTAGACACAATAAAATCAATAAAGATGATATGAGACTGCGTAACGGTAAAACAATTCAAACCAAAATTTATTCACACGTCAAGTTTCATACAATCATATGTTATCAACGGATTAGCAAAATGCAATTTCAAAAGTAATTCTAGATCGTGATTAGTAGCGATACTGCGACACGCAACAATCTAATGGACAAATATTTTAGGTTTATAGACCGCACCACATATATACATGCCTCAGTTCTTAAACACCAAGTTCCGTTCTATTCACTTAAACCTTTCCCATTATAAACCAATCCTCACCCTGGCTAAAAAAAAACACTCAGTTACGGGCATCACCTGCAGCACAATTTATTATTGTGGGGGCCTATTCACTAAATGCAACTTCCTTCAGGGAGATACATAACACACTCGATAGGTAGACTATCTCTTCCACAGATCAATCACAGCACTTCATTCAATATACGTTAACCCAAAGCTTCCTATTGACTTACATGCATTCAATCAAAAGGGCTGCAAGATGTATATGGAAGGAGCTATGTTTGTTTTACTAATGGGGCTGATGGCACTTGATATATAAAAACTTTTCACGGTTCCAGCGTGTCACGGAACGGACATGAGAGCTCTTTTCAGCGAGCCACAGGACTAAAGACTGAAACCTTTTTAAAGACCATTTTTCCTGTTTTCGTTTTGGTTTTGCGTGTGAGCCTATGGACCTCTTATTTTATTGCTAGATGTGGTTTTATTGGTTTAATGTAATGAAAATGTACCCTGTATGATGTGACTGTAAAAGTATGAAAGAAACCGTTTGTAGGTGTTCTTCCCCGTCACCATTTTGCTCATCCCAGCATGGTTTCACAGAACAAAGGATCTCATGCCCCAAGATGGAGGATGCAGCGGGCCAGAGAATTGGAGGCTTTTCCAAGACCTCATCTGCCTAATCCCCTGGACAATGGGAAGGCTGAAAGGGACCTGATAGGGAACAGGAGGCTGGGAAAGGAGCCAATCAGTGCTGGTTGTGTGGGTGGGGGAGTTGGTAATCTGTTTGTGTGAAGTTGTATAAATGACCCTGTTGAAACCCATAAAATTCAGTTCACTGTTTTAAAGCATACAGCCGCGTCTGGTGTCTTCATTTCAGAGCTACAATCACTATTGCAGGAGACACTCAGCAGTCTCCTGCATCACCACTCAACCCAGGAACGGGATCCCCAAGGCAACACCGCACCATCTCTCCAGACGCCGGACCAACGCCATTTCATCCTCCAGGCCGCTCGAGACATCGGTAGTCGGGCCGGACGCCATCAAAGGGGGGGTCAGATAGAGCAGGACCGCAGGCAGACTTCCATCCCGCCACACAGCGTATCTCACTATGGGTACACAATTGGTCTTTAGATGTCCACATCCAGTATTCTTGGAATATAAATAATTTCACTAAATTATGGCGCAAGTAGGCAGCCGTAATAGTTTCTCCCTTAGCGCTCGTCTTCAGTAGAGCGGAAAGTCTGATACTATTCTACTGTTTAGGCTTCAACAGCAAAATAATTCATTTATATTCCTTTAATTTGTGATGGACATCTAAAGTAAGGACTATGCAATTAGGAAATAGATATCAAATTATTCAGGTATACTTTACCATCTGGTAGTGAAGATAGAATGGTGGAAGATTAGGGTGTGTTCAAGTCTTATTGGAGTGGCTAGTATCTGACCTTTCTCCCCTCCAAGCATCCCTCAGGTCTCTCCCCAAGCTTTCTTTCAGGGTCTCTTTTCTTTCAGTTTTCTTTCCTCTGGAGTATCCCCTCCCTATAGTGGTTTCCCGCCCAGTTTTAGCTCTAGCCCATCACTATGTCGCCTCATTTGATTGGAGGATATATATATTCATTAACTCCAGGGGTCTGTCCAGGTGTTATATTACCTGGCCAGCAGATGGCGCTCTCAGATCAACCTTCTGCAGGAATTAATTTATGTATTTGGCCAATCTTTTTCTGGTTTGGGGTCGTTTTATCCTATATCCCGGGACTCCATAGATTTTATTAACAATATCAATATCATTTCTATTGTTGAATCGCCGGCATACTTCACCACGACGTGCGTGCATTTCATACTCCCCTTATTTATATCCACAGGTATGTGTGTATAAGAGGATTCGAAAGACGTACATTCATTCATTCCTTCATTCATTCATAATTAACAGACTTAATCTGTTTTATAAATGTTAATACACAAGTCATTTGTTATGTAATAATCAATTAAATGTGGTATGGCCTCTGTCTTCTATAAGACACCAAGATTATCTATTATAACTGACCACATAAATTAAATATTCAAATACCATATAGTGTTAGATCATATCGCCGAATAGTATAGCATTACAAACTGGTTATACAGGTCATTTAATTAACCTTCTCCGGGTTTTTTTATTCTACAGGTTGGGCAACCCATTGTTCAAATGTTTATATGGCTTCAGAGCTTAGATCTGACCAAATAAACACCATGCTCTGGAATACATACACTAGGTTAAACTCGGCTGCCATTGTGTTCACTTACGTCTAAGCAATTTGATCTAACATCTTTTTTTTTTACTACCAGAATCAATTAAGACCGTCTCTGATCAATGGAAATGTCTTTCCTTGTTTGCGTAAAGACAACAAGTTTGGCTTATCCATTGTCTTAGAACGCTTATTCTTGTTACATTTTAGCCACGCAGACAAATTGCCTGGGTGAAGTAATTCCTGGCCCCAAATTTAAACAGTCCTTCGAAATATAGAAATTTCATATCTGAACTGCTCTGACAGGTTGCTCCTCTGAACGACAATGTGGAAATACCTTTGCCCACTATCACTGAGTGAAACCAGATTCCAAGCAACAAAGAGGAGATCCCTACTCCTGAAGCTGCCTTACACCATTCTCACTTGAAGGACATAGCCTACCAAATACCAGCCCTCGACAGAAGTGCTGATATCCTGCTGTTGCTCGGCCGAAACATCTTAAGGGTGCACAAAGTTCATCAACAAATCAACGGTCCACATGATGCTCCATATGCTCAGTGTCTGGATCTAGGCTGGGTCATCATAGGCAATGTTTGTCGAGCCAAACGCAGAGAATCTTACTCAGTTTCTTCCTTTAAAACACATGTCCTGCCAAACGGACGGACTTCTTGTTCTGCACGATGACCACAACAATATCATGTGAAGGAAAGACTGCTTCGTAAGAGCGCACAACGACACATCATACAGGATGAAGAGAAAGCTCTTATTTTCTGGGATGACAACATCGGCAACACAGTGTTTGAGGTAACATCTAAAGACGAGTTGGCAGCTACCATGGAAGACAAAGAATTCCTGAAAACCATGAGTAAAGAGTTCCACCAGGATGATTCCAACAGCTGGGTAGCACCTCTACCATTCCGTACTCCAAGAAAGAGACTACCAAACAACAGAGAACATGCAGAAGCGCGGTTTACTTCTTTACAACAGTTTAAATCGGAAATCTGAGATGAAAGGACACTTTGTGGACTTTATGCAAAAAGTGTTTGAGAGAGATCATGCTGAGCCTGCAACTCCGCTTAAGGAAGGAGAAGAATGCTGGTATCTTCCATGCTTTGGTGTCTATCATCCTCGCAAGCCTGATCAGATTAGGGTGGTCTTCGACTCAAGTGCTCGACAAGGTGTCAACCTCAATGACAGTTTTCTCACTGGGCCTAATCTGAACAACAACCTCATAGGAGATTAACTTCGCTTCAGACAAGAACCAATTGCTATTATGGCTGACATTCAGGAAATGTTCCACTGTTTCATCGTCCGTGAAGACAACAGAAACTTCCTCAAGTTCCGATGGTATCACAATAATGTCAATGATGAAGTCATAGGCTACCGGATGAAGGTACATGTTTTTGGTAATAATCCTTCTCCCGCAGTAGCAATTTATGGACTGAGGAAAACGGCTCAAGAAAACTGCACGACAGTTCGTCAAAGAACTTCTATGTAGACGACGGACTCAAATCGCTGCCTACAGAAGAAGCTATTGACCTTCTTACTAGAAGCCAGAACATGCTTGCCACTGCAAACCTCAGACATCACAAAATCATTTTGAATAGCGACAAGGCCATGAGAGCCTTTTCCTCTGACTACGCTGCCAGTGTGAAGAAATTCCAACTAGGTGCGGACCTTTCCATTACACCGAGCAGTCTTAGATTGCTATGGAACGTTAAGCAAGACACGTTCACGTTACAAGTATCAGCTTGTGACAAGCCCTTCACAAAGCAATACATACACAATCAGACAAGACAGTTCCACGTGTCTGTCGGCAACAGAGTGGAACGTATAAGGAAGTTCTCTACACCTGAACAACGGCACTATGTGTCCACTAACTTCAACCCTGCTAATCGAGGCACTCGTGCAGTACCTGCTACTGCATTTCTGGACACATTATGGCTATCCACACAAATACTCTTGAATGAAGTCCTCCTCTCAAATTCTACAAATTCTATCCTTGAACTGGTTCAACCGGAATCTGATAAAGAAATTAGAGCTGTTACCATTACACTCAACACCTCTGTGAAAGAAAGGATAAGGCTGAGTCCTCACCGTTTTGAATGCCTTTCAATGTGGTCTTCTGTTGTAAGAGCCATTTCACTCCTTATTCACATTGCTCTTCAGTTTACAAACAGCTCTGGCACGAACAAAGAATTTGCCCAAAGAGGAAGACAAGTCTCACGAGTCATCAATTTGATTCAAAGGGAGGTAAGAAGGATTGGTGCATGTTGCTGCCTTCCCATCTGAAGCTGGACTCACTGACTGTTCTTCTCACAGCCTGGACCATCAAGATCAAGATCTGCAAGAATTGTTAATGTGCTCTCCTCCCCTCTTGTTCTTCCCTTCCCTCTTGTTTATCAGATGTTCCTGGAAAAGCATCTTCGTTTACTTGTTTTTGAACTTTAGTCAAAGTTATTTAATTATAGAAATCATAGATTTCGACGGGGAGTGTCATGTTTCACATGACTTGTGATATGCCTTTAAGAATTGCACATGTCTTATCTACCCCTGGGTTTCTCTCCTCCCCTCCTCATGGTGCAGGGATTTCCTGTCCAGATAGCTCCACCCTTGTTCTCTTCCCAGTAATCCTTTGCAAGCCTTATGGACTCAGATTCACTATGATTTTTTGACCTATCCGATGATTATTGTTGTGGATTTTCTACAGTTTTGGAATAAAACTTCAACAGATCTTCAAGGTGTCATCTGGATTGAGTCACTGTCTGTAATTCATCTAAGACTGGCAGTTATCACCATCTCATCACAAAAGTAAGTTAAGAGATCACATTCTCAGTGCTTTGGTGGAGAACAGAACAATTCCACTTCTGTCCCTTCAAAAACTCTTTGGTTGCTTTTGCAGTATGCTTTGGGTCATTGTCCATCTGCATTGTGAAGCGCCGTCCAATGAGTTCTGCAGCATTTGGCTGAATGTGGGCAGATAATATTTCCAGAAACACTTCAGAATTCATCCTGCTGCTTTTGTCAGCAGTCACATCATCAATAAATACAAGAGAACCAGTTCCATTGGCAGCCATACATGCCCACGCCATGACACTACCACCACCATGCTTCACTGATGAGGTGGTATGCTTAGGATCATGAGCAGTTCCTTTCCTTCTCCGTACTCTTCTCTTCCCATCACTCTGGTACAAGTTGATCTTGGTCTCATCTGTCCATAGGTTCTTGTTCCAGAACTGTGAATGCTTTGCTAAGTGTTGTTTGGCAAACTCTAATCTGGCCTTCCTGTTTTTGAGGCTCACCAATGGTTTACATCTTGTGGTGAACCCTCTGTATTCACTATGGTGAAGTCTTCTCTTGATTGTTGACTTTGACACACATACACCTACCTCCTGGAGAGTGTTCTTGATCTGGCCAACTGTTGTGAAGGGTGTTTTCTTCACCAGGGAAAGAATTCTTCGGTCATCCACCACAGTTGTTTTCCGTGGTCTCCTGGGTCTTTTGGTGTTGCTGAGCTCACCGTTGCATTCCTTCTTTTTGAGAATGTTCCAAACAGTTCTTGCTATCTCTCTGATGGGTTTGTTTTGTTTCTTCAGCCTAATGATGGCTTGCTTCACTGATAGTGACAGCTCTTTGGATCTCATCTTGAGAGTTGACAGCAACAGATTCCAAATGCAAATAGCACACTTGAAATGAACTCTGGCCTTTTATCTGCACATTGTAATTGGGGTAATGAGGGAATATCACACACCTGGCCATGGAACAGCTGAGAAGCCAATTGTCGCATTACTTTTGGTCCTTTAACAAGTGGGAGGCACATCTGCAAACTGCTGTAAGTCCTACACCGTTCACCGGAGTTTGATTTACATACCCTCAAATTAAAGCTGACAGTGTGCAGTTAAAGCACATTGTGTTTGTTTCATTCCAACTCCATTGTGTGGTGGTATAGAGTCAAAGATGTTAGAATTGTGTTGATGTCCCAATATTTCTGCACCTGACTGTGTATGTGTATATATATATAGAAAAACGATTAGACAGCACATCAGGATTTACTGCTAAAAGAAAAAATTTATTGGAAAATTAAAAACATACGGTTTTTGTTCTGTTCTACCGACGTTTCGGCCCTCCTAGGGCCTTTATCAAGGTATCAAGGTATACCTTGATAAAGGCCCTAGGAGGGCCGAAACGTCGGTAGAACAGAACAAAAACCGTATGTTTTTAATTTTCCAATAAATTTTTTCTTTTAGCAGTAAATCCTGATGTGCTGTCTAATCGTTTTTCTATAATTATTCATATGGCATTGCACTCAGGTTAATTTTTCCGTTTTTTCAAAGTATTGGCGTGGTTGGGTTCATAATTGGACTGTGTGTATATATATATATATGTATGTATGTATATATATATATATATATATACACACACATACATATACATACAGTATATATACACATATATATAAACATACATACACATATATACATGCTTGCGGGGAGTAAGCTGAAACGTTGACCTTTTATTAATAAACAGATTATCTTATTGCAAAGACCCAGAGTGCTGCTATTTACATCCTGGATTACATATATATAGAGATACATATTTATATATATATATATACACACACACACCAGGGCCGGCCCAAGACATTGTGCTGCCTGGAGGATGAAATGCTGCCCCCACCCCCAAAAAACAAAAAATAAACACGCAGTGTGTATGAGCGTATCACAGTGCGCCACAGCAATGAAATTAAAACACTCATACACACCGTACATTCGAATTTTATTGCTGTGGAGCTCTGTGATACAGTAATGTGAGGTGTGTATAAATGTGTAGCGCTCACTCCCGGAGGAGCCGCTGAAAATGAACCATGGGTCAGTCTCCCCGCACTAGGGAATAAATATACTCCAACACAGTTGTGAGTTTTTATATTTATATAGTTTACTAAAATATTTGAGCAGATGTTGAAACACGGTATTCACAAGTATTATTACAGTATTTTCGTATCCCGGTAAAACGCGTAGCGGAAAAGAAACGAAACACGAGGCTTCGTATTTCGGAAAATAAAATATTCGCAACCGAACATAAAAGCAATGCAATTTCCCGATAGTTCAGAAAAAGGGACACGTAGCAAAACCCCAAACATACAATCCCTTCGTATTACGGCAAACGCGCAGCGGAAAAAGAGAAAAATGTATTCGGAACGTATCTTTGTCTTTAACCCCCGTTCCGATTCGCAAAAGGAAATGAGTCCTGCACAGGTTAAGTCCCAGAATGTGAAAAGTGTATCTGTGTGTGTGTGGTACCCGGGTACTGTTCAACTGGCCAGTGAGTTTATTAAAGGAAGGTCTTCGACTAGTCAGTTGGGGCCCTGTGGACTTTACAGAGAAAACAGCAGAGCGTCCTTTAATCATAAAACAGCCTTGGAGGCCTCTCACCCATCCGACGATTTCTTTAGGCTCCGCTGACCCAGGACGTCTCTCCACCCGATTTTGACTGGGGATACCAGCGGCCCGATCCGTTGTCTGACTCCACACAGCTTTTCCAGCTCACCGCCTGCTCTCCGTTCGATTCCTCCGGTCTGCAGCAATGCCTGGATCCCGGCGGGTCTTCTTCTCCTCAGCTTGAGTGATCCTCTCTGGACTAACAGGTCTCTCTTGGTCTCTCTTGGTCTCTCTTGGTCTCTGGCCTAGGCCCTCTCGTGATCTCTTCGATGCGTCTGCTCTCTTCCCTTCCCTGGCGCGCTCTCAAACTTTCTCCACGAGGCAGAGGATGTAAGTCTCCAGTCCCCACCCACTTCCTGTCTTCTTGCAAAGCATGCCGGGCATTGTAGTCCCAATATCCAGTATCTCTGATCGCGATAGTCTCCATCTTGTGGCCAAAAATAGGTACTGCCACAGCAAGGTTTTACCACAGCGCTACAAATGTATAACTGAGCTATTAAATCAGACAACCGGGTGCCAGTGAACAACAGCGCTGCATAGTGTTAGAGTTTAATTTTTATACGTATAGTTGTACTGCTAATAGTAAGTTAAACTCACAGAATTATATACCCTCAGCAGAGCCTCACATCCCCCAGCAGTGCCTCACATCCCCCAGCAGTGCCTCACATAACCCCAGCAGTGCCTCACATAACCCCAGCAGTGCCTCACATAACCCCAGCAGTGCCTCACATAACCCCAGCAGTGCCTCACATACCCCCAGCAGTGCCTCACATACCCACAGCAGTGTTTCACATACACCCAGCAGTGTTTCACATACCCCCAGCAGTGTTTCACATACCCCCAGCAGTGTTTCACATACCACCAGCAGTGCCTCGCATACCCCCAGCAGTGTTTCACATACCCCAGCAGAGTTTCAGGCTGCTGGGGGCATTGTGCTGTAGTCTCAGCCTTGCCTGCTGCCTGCTTTCTCTCTCTGTAGGGGGGAACTGCATCGTGAAGAGGAGGGGAGTAGCCAACCGCATCTCTCGCGAGGCCTCACCTCCTCTCTGCGGTCACATGTCGTTATGAAGGGGAGACAGCAACCGATGCCTTGATTTTTGCAGGCTGGGAGCAGGGGTGGACTGACAAATAATGGGGCCCCCGGGCAATAGGAGGTCATGGGGCCCCCTTGTTCCGCACCCACAGGAGGCCACACCCATAAAAAAAACATCCCTTACAATGCAACACATGGGTATATATTGCCCCCAGCAGCTCAAACATGGATATGAATTGCCCCCAGCAGCTCAAACATGGATATTAATTGCCCCCAGAAGCTCGAACATGGATACATATTGCCCTGCCCCCCCTTGCCGGATTTTTCAGGACGAGTGTCGGTAGGGGCCTGGTTTGGGGTGACACAGTGAGCCCCCGCCGGTTTCCCTCTGATCGTAGAAATTTACAGGCAGCCAGCGGCGCAGTCTGAAAACGCCACGGTCGTGCCTACAGCGTGCCTGCATTCCAGTCCAACACTGGAACAGGCACGTTGCACTGGTGCCGCCACTCACGTGACACGTCAAATGAGGGGGCGGCACAGGTGCCACTGCAGCGTTTTCACAGTGCGCCGCTGGCTGCTTGTTAATTTTTATGATCAGAGGCAGAGGGAAACCGGCGGGGGCCCAGTGTGTCGCCCCACCCCAGCCCCTACTGACCCGTGGGCCCTCGGGCAGTGCCCGAGTGCCTGATAGATCAGTCCGCCCCTGGCTGGGAGAAGCTGCCTTGGGCCCCACAGCAATGACTGGGCCTGGGGCAGCTGCCCCTTTTGCCCCACGCTAAAGACGGCCCTGATCAACAAGTGCAAGAGTGTGGACAGAATTCATAAATGGTAAAATAAAATATAACTCAATCACACGAGTATAAAACTCATATGGCTAAATTACAATCTTCACGCAAACATTGCGCCGGCGCAAAAAAACATTAACGTGAGGGTTAAAACCCTTTGCGCCGAATACCGTATTACATAGTCAGTACAACAAATGCGTGCAATAGTCTACTGCGGGTGAATCTGCGCGAACCCTGTGGAAGCGTACTTTACTGCGCGCATCCTATACTTAACATTGTGTGCGCAAATGCGACTGTGCGCTTGTACGCGGATGGTATTACAATCTATCTGCGGTAATTACCGCTTAGCCTCTGTATGCATAATTTTAGCAACTCCTAAAAGCTGGTGTTAGGCCGGTTGCACACGAGCGTAGTCTGCTGCGCACAGTACGCGCGTTAAGGACACACTTTATGACGGAAGAGATTGTTGGACGCCAGACGATCTGTTATTTTTGACGGACGTTGTAAAAACTGAACTTGAATTGAAAAAATAAAAAAGCTGGGCTGGAAGAAACGAAATTTTAATAAAGATGAAAAAAATAAAGGGAGACAAAATATATTTTTTTAAAAAGCGTTTTGTGGTGAGGTGCTTGTTGCAAGTTGGACGGGAGAGATTCTGTTTACTCTGATGGCATACGCGTATTCAAAGAAACTAAAGAAGAAAAGGAAGTTGTGGGTTAATCCCATAAACTCTGAGATGCACTCATGGACATTTCCAGACACTGTACAAGCCGCTAAGAGAGGAGAATCCGGCAAAATTTGTTAATTACCTCCGGATGTCCATAGCCTCCTTCGATGAAATGCTGGCCAATGTAAAAGAGCCACTGACCAAGATGGACACTAATATGCAGGCCGCCATATCACTGGAGGAGATGCTGGTATTACCTTATGGTAAGTAGGGATGGGCCGAACACGCCCCGTGTTCGATTCGAACTCGAAAGGCCGAAAAGTTTGAATAGGGGTCAAACTTCTGAAAATTAAAGTGCCCTCCAATATGCAAGCTATTGGCCATAAAAGGTGTATGGGGGTCTGGGTACTGCCCTGGGGGACAGGAAACAATGAAAAAAAGTTTTAAAAAAAAAGTTTTAACTCTTTCACTGCTGAGTGCTGAGCCATTTCACTGCTGTGGGCTGAGCAAATTATTTACTGCTTTTGCTCATGTTTAAACGCGATTTGTAGCTATGGGAAATGTTTTATTACCAATGAGTGGGAAATGTTTGACCAACACACAAGACAGGGTATACCTGAAATAGGCCAGACGGTATACAAGGACGCATTCTAACACGCCCTTTTCATTATCATTCATTCATTGATGTTATATGTAAATTCCAGGCATTTTCGTTCAGTAGTTTTTTTGGAAATAGCGTTTCACTAACAGTCGAACTTTTCGCGAACATCGCAAAAATTAAATATTCGCCAAACTTTCAAACGGCTGATGTTCGATTCAAACTAAGCAGGTTTAAACTTGTTACTCATAACTTAAACCTTCCATTCCCCTTATTAATTTAGTTGCCCGTCTCTTCACTTTTTCAAGCGCTATAATATTAAGACAGGTGCCCATTAAGACAGGTGCCCAAAATTGCATGGCATATTCAAGGTGCGGTCTTACCATCTATACTATAAAACAGTAAGACCGCGGCGTGTCCGTCGCCACACCGCCGTCTTTAAATGTGCGCGCAACCAGCGTACTGCTGGGTGTGCGCGCATCCAACAGCCGGGGCACGCGCACAGCCGCTGTGATTTCCAGCCGGCGTGTGCGAGGGACCACAAAAATCCATTGGAGAGGCGCGCTCAAAGTGCCTCTCCAACGGGATCTTTTTTTTTTTTTTTCCTCGTGGATCACCCCTGCCCTGAGTCTCCCCCGGCGGCTGGTGCAGGGGAGGCTCTGGGTGCCTCCTGCCGGAACCAGCGCGGCAAAGACCTGGGGACTTGATCACAGCGCTGGAACAAGGTAAGTATTGGCCTTCCTGCAACTGGGCACCCCACCCCCTTGAGCCTGTCCCCATGAGCTTACAATCTAAAGGGTCCCATGAGCTTACACTCTATTCCATGAGCTTACAATCTAAGGGGTCCCATGATTTTACAATCTAAGAGGTCCCATGAGTTTGCAATCTAAGGGGTCCCATGAGTTTACAATCTAAGGGGTCCTTGTCCCATGAGCTTACAATCTAAGGGCCCTATTACAATGTTAACGCAAACGTTAAAAAAACCCATTTGTGCTTGGTACCTTGTGCTTCTCTGTGCGAGGTTACTGTACTTTGTGCTCCCTATACTTAACATGGGGAGCGCAAAGTGTTAATCAGCGCTGGATTACAATGTCCCAGCGCTGGCGCAGTTTTTCGTCCCTTGCGCCCGCGTTTTAACACCAAGATTGTAATAGAGCCCTAAGAGGGGTCCTGTTCCCGTGAGTTTACAATAAGGGGTCCTGTTCCCGTGAGCTTACAATCTAAATGGGGTCCTGTTCCCATGAGCTTGCAATCTAAGAGGGAAGAAGTACCTGCTCTAATATATAAATGCCTTTGTAATGTGCTGTCAGCTGCGCACGCACCCATCACAGCTGCTCACTTGGCTCTCCTGTTGCGGATGGGATGGCGCCAGACGCGTTACAAACACATTTATATATGGAGATACTCTTGGATAGGTCATTGGAAAAACAAATATGTGGACATGAATTCTGAGCCGGCAACAACACTAGACTGCTCTCCGGGCAGACTTAACAGCTAGTTGATTTATAAAGAGGCAAAATTATGTTTTCATCCTGAGAGTGAATTCCCCTTTTATAAGTTGCTTTTGTGTTCTTCACTTCAAAGTGCATGTGCTGCCTTCAGAGCAGAAATGTAAGATGTAATGTGTTTAGAGACGCCATCTAGTGGCCGTTTATATTTACAGCACCCTGGTAGTCAGCCTTCCCAGAATTCCTATAGGCTAAGTCATGTGCTTCCCTCACTATTACAGGGGATTGTGGGAGAGAGGCCACCACTTCCTTCACCACAGGAGCTGGAAGGAACACCTCATTACAATCTCTCCCCCTATTGAAAGCATTGTTGGTAAGGTTATGGTCTAAATTCCTCCCAGTCACCCTACAGTTTCCCTCAGCTTTAGAAGCACCTTATGTGCTGTAAATTTGTAAACCCTTATATTGCAGCCAGCTGCTTTTCATGTAGTTTTAGTCCGGCCTAGTTATAAAACCCCCACGTTTTTATATGGACACATCCTGTCTTGTATTATTATCTATGTAAAACACGTATATATTCTGTATCTTTATATCGTATATTTCTGTTTTCCTATAGTTTTACCACATTCCTACAACGGGTTAATAAAACCTACAGACTGCAAACCGGTCTCATTTATTGACTCGTAGGAGAGGTTTACCTGCCTGTTAAGCTGCACATAGACCTGGGGGTACGTGGAGTGGGGACAGGACAGTAAAACGACGAGCATACAAGACGCGCGAAAAGTAACCGACGCGCAGAGAAGACGCGCGAAAAGTATAACAATGCACAGATAGGAAGCGGATGAGAGATCGGACTGTACAGAGGCCAACTACTGTCAACGCGGTTACCTGCATACGACAACCTGCAACCTTTAAACAGTCAAACCATGTCACAAAGTCAGGCGTCTTCATACAAGACAAGGTCCCGATCGGGCTACTCTATCAAATCGTCTGTTAGCGAAGCAGCCGCCATTGCTCGCGCTAAGGCCGAAGCCGCAAAAGCACGTGCCGCCTTTGCAGAGCAGGAGATGCAGCTAAAAAAAGAGACCGCTCTTTCAGAAGCCGCTTTCAACAAAGAGAGAGCTCTTTCGGAAGCTGCCTTCAACAAAGAGAGAGCCCTTTTGGAAATCAACCTAGAGAAGCTGGCAGTAGAGAAGGAAGCGGCAGCAGCCATAGCCGAAGCAGAGGCTCTAGAAGCAGCTACGCACCCCACCAGCAAGCACAGCGGATGCAGCAGCGTGCTTGGTCCAGGAGAGGATCACCAGGAAACGCTACAACGTACAGCGGAGTACGTCTATCAATACTCCAAATCAAGCAGCAATCTTCAGCCTGCACAAGAATCAATAGATGTCATCAGAGCGACAAGCCAAACGCAGCAAATAAAACAACAAACAGCCGACCCTGAAGTTCAGCGCTTCAGACAGGAGAATGCAGAGCAGAGCGACACTGCCCGTGGCGACTTCTTTGCGCAACAAGGAAATCAGCCTCCATTCCAGCGCACAGAGACGTCTTTCACACCGAAATGGTATGATGTTAACCGGCCTATATTCAGAGACTCCTCAAAGGTATTGCTACACACTCCACCCTCTTAACAATGCACTGCAGCCCTATTCTAGTAATAGCCAAGCTACTATGGACTTTGCAAAGTTCCTCTCACGGCGTGAGCTAATCACCAAAGGACTTGTAAAGTTCAATGATCACCCAGAAAGCTACAGAGCATGGCGGTCTACCTTTCAGAATGTAATCAGAGACTTAGACCTGTCATATAGCGAAGAGTTAGATCTCCTAGTTAATTGGCTCGGAAATGAGTCCGCAGAACATGCTAAACGTATAAGAGACAGGCCTTAGAAGGATCTGGGAAAGACTTGAAGAGTGCTATGGCTCAATAGAGGCAATAGAAAACGCCCTGTTTAAAAGAATTGATGACTTCCCTAGAATATCTGGTAAAGGTTATCAGAAACTTAGAGAACTAAGCGACCTGCTCATGGAACTGCAGGTAGCCAAAGCAGAAGGAGATTTGCCTGGACTTACTTTCCTTTACACAGCTAGAGGTGTCAACCCTATAGTCCAAAAGCTCCCCTACAACCTCCAGGAGCGGTGGGTCGCACATGGTTCCAATTACAAACAAATGCACAAGGTATCATTTCCTCCCTTTGATGTGTTTGTGGACTTTGTAAATCAACAAGCAAGAATTAGGAATGATCCCAGCTTTGATTTTATACTGTCTCATGCTGCTCCTTCCGGTCTAAGATACCATAAAACGCCAGTGATAGTCCATAAAACTAATGTTTCCTCTACAGATTCCTTCCACAGGCCATCAACCTCTCCCTACTTGGAAGATAAAGCCAAAGACCCTAGCCGGCAGTGTTCCCTACACAGGAAGCCACATCATCTTCTGAAATGCAGAGGCTTCAGAGAGAAACCCATAGAGGACCGCAAGACTTTCCTCAGGGAGAACAATATCTGCTACAAGTGTTGCTCCTCAACGTCTCACTTTGCTAGAGACTGTAAGGTCAATGTAAAATGCACAGAATGTGACAGTACAAGTCATAACACAGCCCTACACCCTGGGCCACCTCCACGTACTTTAACTCAAGCCGACAATACCCAAGATCATAGTGAAGAAGGAATAAACACCGAAATAGGTACACCAGCAGTTACCGCACAATGTACTGAAGTCTGCAAAGGAGTCATAGGTGGTAGGTCTTGTTCAAAAATCTGTCTAGTCAAAGTGTACCCAACAGGTTGCAAGGATAAAGCTGTATGTGCCTACACAATCCTAGATGACCAAAGTAACAAATCTCTAGCGAGATCCACCTTCTTTGACATCTTCAACATTAAAGGCGATATCTCTCCTTACTCCTTAAAGACTTGTGCAGGTACAGTCGAGACGGCGTGGAGAAGAGCTACAGGTTTCCAAGTTGAGTCTATAGATGGCCAGACATGCCTTCTGCTACCTACTGTAATCGAATGTAACCAGATTCCAGATAATAGAGCTGAGATTCCCACCCCTGATGCTGCAGTACATCACTCTCATCTAAAACGCATAGCTCACCTTATACCAGTACTAGACCCCCAAGCTCAGATAGTCCTACTCCTTGGGAGAGATATCTTATGAGTTCACAAAGTTAGAGATCAGATTAATGGCCCTCACAATGCTCCCTACGCCCAAAGACTTGATTTAGGATGGGTTATTATAGGAGATGTTTGTTTGGGAAGCGTACACAAACCCACCTCAGTCAGCAACATGTTAACTAAGACTCTAGAGAACGGGCGCCCCTCCCTTTTACAACCATGCCAAAATCGATTCCTTGTAAAAGAGCTACCACATAACACCTATCTGCCCAAATCTACCGTAGACCCTTACTGTGACAGTGACCAAGGTCACCTAGGGTCCTCAGTATTTCTCAGCACTAAAACAGATTACCAGGTAGCTACGTCCTTTGAAGATAGGTTGTTCTTAGAGATCATGGAACAGGGAATAGTTAAGGATGACTCTAACAGTTGGGTCGCACATCTACCCTTTAAACCCCAAAGACAACGTTTGCCTAACAACAGAGAACAAGTCTATAAACGCTTTGTGTCTCTTAGGCGCAGTTTTCAAAGAAAGCCAGAAATGAAAAAACACTTTTTCAGCTTCATGGAGAAAATACTTGAACGGTCATGCAGAAGTAGCACCTACCTTAACTGACGGTGAAGAGTGCTGGTACCTACCCATATTTGGAGTATACCATCCAAAGAAACCAGGCCAGATTAGAGCAGTGTTCGACTCTAGTGCCAAACATGAGGGTGTCTCCTTAAACGTCTGTCAGGTCCCGACCTTAATAACAGACTCATAGGAGTACTCCTCCGTTTTCGTAAAGATTCAGTTGCATTTATGGCCGACATTCAACAGATGTTTCACTGCTTCTTTGTTAAAGAAGAACACAGAAATTTCCTGAGATTCTTTTGGTTTAAAGATAACGAACCCTCCAAAGATATCATAGAGTACCGTATGCGGGTACACATCTTTGGTAACAGCCCCTCTCCTGCAGTTGCTATTTATGGACTCAGACAGTCCGCTAAGGAAGGAGAAGCGAAATATGGGGCAGACGTTAGACACTTTGTAGATAAGGACTTCTATGTAGACGACTGTTTAAAATCACTGCCCACAGATGAGGCTGCTATCAGTCTCCTAAAAAGAACTCAAAGTATGCTCTCCCACTCAAACTTGAGACTTCACAAAATTGCTTCTAACAGCAAAGCCTTCCCTTCCCAAGACCATTCTAATGATTTGAAAGATTTAGACCTAGGTACTGACGTCCTCCCTACTCAACGGAGCCTTGGTCTGCTTTGGGACTTAAATAGCGACACCTTTACCTTTCAAGTCAGTCCAGAAGAAAAACCATACACCCGCAGGGGTACCCTGTCCGTTATAAACAGCCTTTACGATCCCCTAGGATTTGCAGCTCCTGTCACCATTCAAGGTAAAGCAATACTCAGAGATCTTACCTGGGAGACAAAAGACTGGGATAACCCACTCCCCACTGAGTAAAAGGGTTTGTGGATGGAGAGGAAAAACTCTCTAACAGCTTTGGCCAGAGTTCACATTGCACGTCCATATGCCCCCGTGCCCTCTTCAGAAGTTCGAACACAAAACCTCTGTGTTTTCTCAGACGCATCTGTCAAAGCAATTGCTGCAGTAGCTTATCTAAAGACTGTAGACATCGAAGAACAATGTCATATAGGATTTATCATGGGAAAAGCGAAACTTGCACCACTCCCAGAACATACAATACCTAGACTGGAACTCTGCGCTGCCGTACTGGCAGTGGAACTAGCTGAACTGATCACGACAGAATTGAACATAGAGATTAAAGACACTGAGTTCTACACAGACAGCAAAGTAGTCTTGGGTTACATCAGCAACGAATCCAGACGTTTCTATGTTTACGTCAGCAACAGGGTACATAGAATCAGAAGATCCACTTACCCAAAACAATGGCATTTCGTACCTACCGACCACAACCCCGCAGACCATGCAACCAGATCTGTTGCCGCTAACAATCTAAAAGACTCAACATGGCTTACAGGTCCTGCATTCTTACATAATTCTCAAATATCACTTCTGACTGTCACACATTTCAATTGGTAGATATAGATATGGATGAAGAAGTCCGCCCTCAGGTGTCTACACTACACACAGTGACTTCAAGCAACCAGCTCGGATCTCTCAGATTCAACAAGTTCTCTACCTGGAGGTCACTTGTTAGAGGCATCGCTTGCCTAATTCACGTAGTTCGTTCTTCCAGGAATACTACGCCTGCAGAATTAAAGGATTGTAAAGGTTGGCACCGCTGTAACAGTGCCTACAAAGCAACTGAATTGGAACAGTCAAGAAATATAATTATCCGTACGGTGCAACAAGAAATCTACACTAACGAAATTGACTGTATCACTAATCAGAGATCTCTTCCTAAAGACAGTGGTTTCAAGAAACTCGATCCATTCATCGATGAAGACGGCTTGCTAAGAGTAGGAGGTCGTCTTAAGGAAGCTAGCATAGACTTTTCAGAGAAGCATCCTGTATTGATCCCTGGTCGTCATCACATCTCTTCTTTGCTTGTACAACACTATCACGATCAGGTAAAACATCAGGGACGACTATTTACAGAAGGGGCTTTACGAGCTGCTGGGCTGTGGATAGTTGGAGCAAAAAGATGTGTGAGCAGATTTATTTTTAAATGTGTTACTTGTCGCAAACTACGTGGTATTTTTCAAACACAAAAGATGGCCAATCTTCCTTCTGACAGGCTTAGCACAGCTCCTCCTTTCACCAACATCGGCCTTGATGTATTTGGTCCATCTCCGCCCGACACACAAGAGGAGGTTGTGCCAGCAGTAAACGCTGGGCAGTAATATTCACCTGTATGACCATCCGAGCTGTCCACATAGAGGTGATCGAATCAATGGACACCTAGTTTCATAAACGCTCTCAGGCGTTTCATCGCTATAAGAGGCCCTGTTAAACACATTCGCTCTGACAGAGATACAAACTTTGTAGGAGCAGCTAAAGAACTACAGATTTCTTCAAATGTGGATGCCATCCGCGTAGAAAGATATTTGAGCGAACAAGGCTGCACTTGGACCTTTAACCCACCGCACTCTTCTCACATGGGAGGAACCTGGGAGAGGATGATTGGCATAGCACGAAGGATCCTAGATTCCATTTTCTTACAAGTACTGGAAGACTTACTCATGAGTGCCTAGTTATTTTCATGGCAGAAGTCTCCGCTATTATAAACGCTAGACCCCTGACTCCAATCTCCACTGATTCTGAAGATCCAGCAATCCGCACCCCAACTATGCTGCTTACTCAGAAGACTAGCACCACTACTGCTCCAACTGGTGACTTCAGTACTAAAGACCTCTATAAATGTCAATGGAGACAAGTACAAAGCCTTGCCGATACCTTTTGGGACAGGTGGAGGAAACCATACATCTCAATCTTACAACCAAGAAGAAAATGGCAAGCCACCAAACCTAATCTCAAACCTGGCGACATTGTGCTTATGAAAGATCACCAGTCGCACAGAAACGAGTGGCCTTTAGGTCTGATTATGAAAACACTCCCGAGTGATGATGGAAAGGTCCGTAAAGCCGAAGTCAAGATATACAAGCAGAATGAGACCAGGTTATTTCTCAGACCAGTAACTGAACTAATTTTATTGTTTTCTTCAGAAGACTCCGATGGTGGTGTCTACCGACACCAGGCGGGGAGTGTGCTGCCTTCAGAGCAGAAATGTAAGATGTAATGTGTTTAGAGACGCCATCTAGTGGCCGTTTATATTTACAGCACCCTGGTAGTCAGCCTTCTCAGAATTCCTATAGGCTAAGACATGTGCTTCCCTCACTATTACAGGGGATTGTGGGAGAGAGGCCACCACTTCCTTCACCACAGGAGCTGGAAGGAACACCTCATTACAATCTCTCCCCCTATTGAAAGCATTGTTGGTAAGGTTATGGTCTAAATTCCTCCCAGTCACCCTACAGTTTCCCTCAGCTTTAGAAGCACCTTATGTGCTGTAAATTTGTAAACCCTTATATTGCAGCCAGCTGCTTTTCATGTAGTTTTAGTCCGGCCTAGTTATAAAACCCCCACGTTTTATATGGACACATCCTGTCTTGTATTATTATCTATGTAAAACACGTATATATTCTGTAACTTTATATTGTATATTTCTGTTTTCCTATAGTTTTACCACATTCCTACAACAGGTTAATAAAACTTCCAGACTGCAAACCGGTCTCATTTATTGACTCGTAGGAGAGGTTTACCTGCCTGTTAAGATGCACATAGACCCCGGGGGTACGTGGAGTGGGGACAGGACAGTGCATAACTTTGCATTTATCTACATTAAATTTCATCTGCCATTAAAGTGCCCAGTCCCCTAATCTAAAACCCTCTGCAGCGAAGTAACATCCTGCTCACATTGTATTACTTTTCCTAGTTTTATGTCATCTGCAAACACTGTTACATGACTTTTGATGCCTATTTCAAGGTCATTTACAGTATACATAAATTGAATTGATCCTATAACAAACCCCTGAGGGACATCACTTACCACTGATGTCCATCTTAAAAATTTACCATTTATGACCACTCACTGTACCCTACCTTTTAGCCAGTTTTCTATCCAAGAACAAGTATTTTCATCTAGACCAACGTTTCTTAATTTAAATAGTAACTGCTTGTGTGGAACTGTGTCAAAAGCTTTGGCAAAATCCAAGTAAATCACTTCCACTGCGACCCCCTGATTTATTATTCTACTAGTTGTTAAGCCTGCCCGGAGGGCAGTCTATTGTTGTCGCCAGCTCAGAATCCGTGTCCGTATATATGCTTTTCAACGTCCTATCCAAGAGTATCTCTATATATAAATGCATTTGTAACTCGTCCGTCGCTGTCCGTCCGCAACAGGAGGGCCGAGTAAGCAGCTGTGATGGGTGTGGGCGCAGCTGACAGCGCATTACAAACGCATTTATATATTAGATTGGGTTCCTCTTCCCTCTTGTATTGTAATCTCACGTGAGTGGGCTCCTCTTTTCACTCTTAGGATGGTAAGGTGCTGTATATTGGGGTATATGGGGTTGGATGCTTTATATGGGGGTATAGGGGGCTGGATGCTGTATATTGATATGGGACTGTATGCTTTATATGGAGGTATAGGTTGGTAGGATGATGTAAATGGATATAGGGTGGTAGGGTGCTGTATATTGATATAAGGGGGCTGGATGCTTTATATGGAGTTATAGGGTGGTAGGGTGCTGTATATTGAGGTATAGGGTGGTAGGGCACTGTATATTGAGGTGTAGGTTGGTAGGGTGCTGTATGCTGATATAGAGGGGCTGGATGCTTTATATGGAGTTGTAGGGTGCTGTATATTGAGGTATAGGGTGGTAGGGTGCTGTATATTGAGGTATAGGTTGGTAGGTGCTGTATATTGAGGTATAGGTTGGTAGGTGCTGTATATTGAGGTATAGGTTGGAAGGGTGTTGTATATTGATATAGAGGGTCTGGATGCTTTATATGGAGGTATAGGTTGGTAAGATGCTGTATATTGAGGTATATGGTAGTAAGGTGCTGTATATTGAGGTATTGGGTGGTAAGGTGCTGTATATTAAGGCATAGGGTGGTAAGGTGCTGTATATTGAGGTATAGGGTGGTAGGGTTCTGTATTTTGAGGTATAGGGTAGTAAGGTGCTGTATATTGAGGTATAGGGTGGTAAGGTGCTGTGTATTGAGGTATGGGGTGGTAGGGTGTTGTATATTGAGGTATAGGGTAGTAAGGTGCTGTATATTGAGGTATAGGGTGGTAAGGTGCTGTGTATTGAGGTATGGGGTGGTAGGGTGTTGTATATTGAGGTATAGGGTAGTAAGGTGCTGTATATTGAGGTATAGGGTAGTGTACCGGCTGGGTGGAGTAGAGGTAATGTCACCGCTCTGCATGGAGAGAGCCTGTGGAGTCATGGGTTCGATCCCAGCGAGCAACCTCTCCAGTAAGTGTCCTTGGCAAGACACCTAACGGTACATACTCGCCAGGACATACTTGAAAACAAGAGAAATCTCAATGTATCCTTCCTGGTAAGATCCTTTCACAAAAAAAAAGGTGCTGTGTATTGAGGTATAGGGTGGTAGGGTGTTGTATATTGAGCTATAGGGTAGTAAGGTGCTGTATATTGAGGTATAGGGTGGTAAGGTGCTGTACATTGAGGTATAGGGTGGTAGGATGCTTTATATGGGATGTATAGGGTGGTAGGATGCTTTATATGGGAGTTATAGGGTGGTAGGATGCTTTATATGGGAGGTATAGGGGTTTGGATGATGCCTGCTGGTAGTAAATGCGATTGGCACTGCCTGGGCCCCGTGCCCCTGCACTCACCTTCCTGGAGTTCTTTGTGCTGGCCCAGTCAGCATCTCAGACAGTGGCCCTGGCTCACACAGCAGCTGCAGGAGGAGGCATGTGTCGGTACTGGTGGCTGGAGCAGCCTGTCCCTGGCCATCAGCAGGACACAGCATATGCCGAGAGATAGTCGCTTTGTGTGAGGGACAAAAAAAATACCGATCCGTTGGAGAGGCGCTTTGAGCGTGCCTCTCCAAACTATCGTCTTTTTTTTGTCCCGCGCGCAGCCGGCTGTTTTTTTCCCGTCGCGCATGCAGCACTTTCCCCTCCCGGCGTCTGTGGGCGGGTCCTGTTCAGCGCTCATGGCGTTTGTGACTGGCGCCTGTCTGTGAGGCGGTTGGATGCATGCGCATTTGAAGACGCCTCATAGAATGCAATTAGGTTAGTCTGACATGATCTGTGTTTCATAAAACCATGCAATATATACTGTATGTTTTATTTACACTTCCTTATGTGAGAGACTTGATTGCACTATTTATAGATTTTATTTGAAGATTTGCGCTATGTATTTCAGGCATTGAGCTTTTTATAATACAGCACCTGAGCTTTCTGTAATACAGCAACATATTAATGTTATATCTATTTCCATATACAAATTTACATGCACATACACATACCTTCTTTCGGTTAGATGGCACAATAAAAAATGTTTCAACCTGATGTTTTTTCAAGAAAGCATTTCTTTCAAAACCATAACCTGGTTCAACTTCATAATCCTCCTTTAGACTTTCTAAAGTGGCCTTTGTAATGTGAACCTTTCTGAAAAGAATAAAAGGTAAAATTATTAGATGAGAAAAGCAGTAAGCTAAGAAAAAACAAAAAAAAGTAGTCTAACAAGTTAATGACATGCAACATTCGGCTCGAAGTTGGAAATGTAGAGGACAGCATTAAACATGCAAATTAAAAAAAAGTTCAAACTATAGATTTGTGAATGCCATGACTAACCCATACATTTCATTCTGAGTATCTCTCAGGGCCGCTGGACCGTCGAACGCTGCCACATCCGCTCCCACCCTGCATTTGTGTATGGAGTGCAGTGAGGCGGAGACTCGAACATCCGGTGGTACCGGTGTATGCCGGCTCACCTCCTCGGCGTGTCATCTATTATTATTCTTTACTTATAAAGCGCCAGCATATTCCGCATTGCTGTACAATAGGCACAGTATAGACAGGGTTACAATACATTGAACAACATTTGACAAACCGTACAGGAGGAGATGAGGGCCCTATTCCCATAGGAACTCACAATCTAGAAGGGTTGGGGTTGGAAACAGGAAGAGAGGAGTGCAAGGTGAGAGTGATTGGTTGCACCAGTGAGTTGGTTGGTAGGCTTCCCTAAATAGGAACATTTTAAGGGAGCGTTTGAAGGAAGAGAAGTTAGGGGAAAGTCTGACCATACGAGGGAGAGCGTTCCAGAGAATGGGGCTGCGCTTAAGAAGTCCTGCAGTCTATCATGGGAAGAGGTGATGCGGGGAGACGCTAGGCACAGGTCGCTGTTTGACCTTAGGGAGCGGGCTGGGGTGTATTTGGTGACTAGTGAGGACAGGTAGTGGGGAGCTGAGTTAGTGAGGGTTTTATAGGTAAGGATAAGGATTTTGAACTTAATTCTGCAGTGGATGGGGAGCCAGTGAAGGGACTCGCAGAGAGGAGTGGCAGAGACAGAGCGGCGGGTGAGGTGGATTAGCCTGACATTAGCATTCAGGATGGATTGTAGGGGGGAGAGAGGGAGGCCAGATGAGAGATTATTGGAATAGTCAAATCGGGAGATTACCAGGGCGTGGATGAGTTGTTTTGTGGTGACAGCGGTAAGAAATGGCCGAATTCTGGAAATATTACGCAGTTGGTATCGGCAGGAGGAGGAAAGAGACTGGATGTTGGGGATGAAGGAAAGAGCAGAGTCAAGTGTAACTCCAAGACAGCGAACTTGGTTTGATGGGGAGATGGTGATACCCTCCACTGTGATAGAGATGTCAGGAGGTGGGGAGGCATTAGAGGGAGGAATTAGTAGGAGCTCAGTCTTAGACATGTTGATCTTTAGGTGGTGAGAGGCCATCCAGGAGGAGATGCCAGATAAGCAGTCGCTGACTTTGGAAAGGACATGGGGAGAGAGATCAGGGGTAGAAAAGTAGATCTGAGTGTCACCAGCATACAGATGGTAATTAAAGCCAAAGCTATTAATGATTTTGCCCAGGGAGGAGGTGTAGATGGAAAAGAGCAGAGGACCAAGGAAGGAGCCTTGAGGTATACCAACAGATAGAGACAATGAAGAGGAGGAGTTACCAGCAAAGGACACACAGAAGGACCTGTTGGATAAATAGGAGTCAACCCAAGCGAGTGCATTGTCACCGAGACCAAGAGAGCTGAGGGTCTGTAGAAGGAGGGAGTGGTCAACTGTGTCAAAAGCAGCCAAGAGGTCAAGCAGGATGAGAATAGAATAGTGGCCGTGTTTTTTAGCAGTTAGGAGGTCGTTGGTGACTTTGGTGAAGGCAGTTTCAGTTGAGTGTAGGGGACAGAAGCCAGATTACAGGGTCTCAAGTAGGGAATTGGAGGACAGGAAGAGGGAGAGGCGGTCAAAGACTAGTTTTTATAAGAGCTTAGATGTGAAGGGAAGCAGGGATACAGGACAGTAGTTGGATGGAGAGTTGGGATCGAGGGATGGTTCCTTTAGTAAAGGGGCACGTGTTTGAAGGCAGATGGGAAGGAGCCGGTGGAGAGAGATAGGTTGAAGATGTGTGTGAGAGCAGGGGTGAGGGAAGAGGAGAGGGGAGGAATTAGATGTGAGGGAATGGGGTCGAGCGGGCACGTGGTGAGATGTGAGGACGACAATAAGGAATTGACTTCCTCCTCAGTGACTGGGAGGAAGCAGCAGAAGGTGGCAAAGGGGACCTCTGGGAGTGGAGGTGGCAGATAACTATCTTGTGTTGGGATGTTGCTTCTGATAGTTAGAGTTTTATTGAGGAAGAAATCTGCCAGGTCTTGAGCGCTGAAGGCAGCTGAGGGGGAGGTGTGGCTGGGTAGAGGAAATTGTTGAAGGTGGACCAGAGCCATTTAGGGTTGGAGGACAGCGTAGATATGAGAGATGAGAAGGATTGTTTGGCCAAATGGAGGGCAGAGGTGTATGACTGGAGAATAAACTTGAAGTGAACAAAATCCACTCCAGAGAGGGATTTCCTCCAGGCACGCTCTGCAGTGTGGGAGCATCTTTACAGGTAGCGTGTCTGGAGGGTGTGCCAGGGCTGAAGCTGGTGGTGTGAGGCCTTACAGAGTCGAAGAGGAGCAAGCGTGTCTAGGGCAGATATAAGTGTGGTGTTGTAGTGGTTAGTGGCATCATCAGTGCATTGCAGAGGTGCAATGATTTAAACTCTGAGGTTGAGGAAGGGAGTATAATTAACCTAGAGGAAGGGGGTGCAGTGACACACAAATAACTGGCAATGTTATGGTGTGAGGGAGGTGGTGAAGTAGATTGGAGAATTGATGGGATCCACAGCATGTAGATTTCTGTGAGTGTGCGGGATGGGGGAGCAGGGTGTTTAGGAAGTCCGGATATTTTGAAAGAGAGAAGGTGGTGGTCAGAGATGGGGAAAGGGCGACAGGTGAACTCAGAAATGGAGCAGAGGTTGGAAAAGACAAGGTCAATAGCGTGACCATCGCGGTGGGTAGGGAGGAGGGAGGATTGCGTGAGTCCAAGGGAGGATGCGAGTGAAAGAAGTTTGGAGGCAGCAGGGGCAGAAGGATCAACAATGGGATTGTTGAAGTCCCCGAGAATTAGGCATGGAAGATTAGAAGACAGGAAGTGAGAAAGCCAGGTAGCAAAGTGGTCAAAGAACTGGGAGGTTGGTCCCGGTGGGCGGTAGATGACTGCCACCCTGAGAGCCAGGGGAGAGAATAGGCAGATGCAGTGTGTTTCGAAGGAGGAGAAAAAGAGGGATGGACGTGGAGGGATATGCTGGTAGGTGAGGGTTGGAGAGAGCAGGATTCCGACCCGCCACCATTTTTCTCACCCGGTCTTGGGGTATGGCTCAAGTGTATGAAATATAACCTGGATAGGTGCAAATAAAGCTTTCTGGGGTCTTGGGATCTCATATATATCAGGAGAAAAATGGACAATAGTGCAATACAGTATACTTTAAATGTGATTATATTACACAATTGATTTCCCACTCACAAGCGTAAAGCCCAATCACTGGCTCTGAGTGGGTCCAGACATGCGGGTATATTGCCTTCCAACTTCTCAGGTTACCCCCACCTTGTCTGAGATGTTCTATCCAAGGCCGTGCAATGGAAAACAGAAGAGAGAAGAAACTCCTTGTGCAGATTTACAAGGTCTACAGTATAATTCACTTCAGGTTTGTACTCACATTTTGACTCTAGGGTAGGCGCTCAGGGGTTTTTTGATTTTTAGGAAACCCAAAGGAAAACCACCTAGGATCCAGAGAAAGGCACGATTTCAACAGGAACAAGAGTTTAAAAATAAAATTTATTTAAAACAAAATGCTCCAGAACGCGTTTCGCCGCATAAAAATCACAGCTTCATCAGCTGGTACATATACACTGGACCTATTTGGTCCTTATATAGTGTTCACTAATACTTTAAAAGTCCCCAGGTGTCCTGTTTCGTGCCATGATGATTGCGGTTTCTCCTCGATCGTCCGGTGTTGGGTGCCGCCATTTTGCACATGCGCGGTTTACTTCAGCGTTCCACTGCGTGTCAGCCAACATTGCATCACTTCCAGTTAGTGTTCTTCGTATCGCAAGTGTGCTGGTCCAGAGTGAAGAACTTGGCTTCGAGGGTTTTCTCCTTTATAATATATCTCGAACCAAGGGATATATATGAGTTTAAAAAACTGTTTATTTTTCCCATCAGAAATTATCACAGTGCATCTCGCAGGATCTCTTACCACCTCAAAAAGACAAAAGCAGCGGATACACATATACTACCAAACATAGTTCTTTCTTTGATAGTATATGGTACTATGATTTAATCCATTAAAATATGTGTATTTCGCTACGTTTTTCTTTTAACCACCACTATTTTCTCAAATGTATTTTAACACTCTTTATAAGCCAACCATTGCTTTATCAATGACAATAAACCTATTAATATATATTGTCGTCCAATAATGCATCTCGCAAAAAAAATCCCTTACTAACTTGATAATAATAATGGTGAGTGTACATACATTACCGTTATATATCAAAGTTTACAAGTTCATTTGACAATAGTTATTCCTTAGGCAATATTTATTGCTATAGCTTAAAGTGCATATGTTTTATTGAGTTGCCACTACTTATTGAAACCGTGCATTTAAATATTTATATATAGACCCAATAATTTAAAGTGCATATATTTTATTGATCTATCACTATTTTAAAATAAGTGCATTAAAATAATCTTAATAAACCAATGATGACATCATGAGAGATATTGAATTTACCAATATATAAATATGGTTTATAGTATTTTTGCTCTTGGTTCATAAATTTATGAATTTATAAATCAACAATTCTCTCTTGGACTAAAGTGCATTTGTTTTATAAAATTTCGATATTATTGAAAATATTGATTTTCCAAATAGTGATTTTCTGTAAATGTGCAATAATTATATTAATCCATATAGTTTATATGCATTACTGCTTATATGTGCTCCTATCTGTGAAACAAAATTGGTCACTCTTCTTTTAATTTTACTTTTACTGTAACTTAATTTCTTAAAGTGCATAATTTTTTATGTACAATATCATTGTCTACAAACGAAGTGCTTCTAAATGACCTTATTTCTTAAGTACATAAGTTTTATTCAATATCATCATTAATTAATAAAGTGCATTCAAATAACCTAGTTTCTTTTAAAGTGCATAAATTTTGTTCAGTATCATTTTTATAAAATAAAGTGCATTTTAACCACTTAGTTACTTAAAGTGTATGAATCTTATTAAATATCATAATTTATTGAAAAAATACTTATAAATGCTCTCAAAAAAAAAAGAAAAGGGAATTAAAAAGAGAAACCTTGGCAAACTGTGGCTGTCATTAACCCCTGGGGAGCCGGATCACGAATCGGCGCTGAAAAGCGCCGGTTCGTGATCCTTTCCCGGAGCTGGCGACTTCTTGGATGTCGCCAAGCCTCCGGGAACTCCCCCTGAGGACTGGCGTCATCGTGCATAGCACGATGACGCCAGTCCTGGAGTTAACCCCTAGCTGCCACCAACGGTGGAGATAGGGGTTCCAATGAACCCCCTATCTCCCGATCCGTGGCAGCTAGGGGTTAATGTTTGGTACTGTTGGATCGGCCAGAGCATGGCCGCTCCAACGATACCAAACACCACTGAGAAAAAGTTTTTTTAAAAAAATTAAAAATAAAAAATAAAAAAATATTTAAAAAAAAAATAAAAAAATAAAAAACAAGTTTTTTTTTTTTTTTGGTTTGTTAATGCAGCAATATTGTTCCCATTTCAATTATAATGTGAACAATGATGCTGCACTCACGATTTTTGTATGCGGTGCGTTTGTTAAAAATTGCGTAATTTTCCCCAAAAAAAAATGTAACGAGACCCCATCTCTAATTTTTTTAACAGGCGCACCCCATACAAAATATAACCGCAATTGCTCGCATGTTAAAATGTGAAAAAAGAAACACTTTACACATTGTAAATTATTGAAAATTCATATTTTATTGCATTTTTTGTTATAATATACAGACAGGACATGACGTATATATATAATAATGACATATTATGAATCTGCCAAGTCTGACGGAAAGAACGATATATAATATGTCTGGGTCATATACTAAAATAAGCCTTCAAAACACGTTTAAACATGATGAGCAAAACCGGTAAAAATGACCTCAGCACAGAGGCGTGAAACGTCTCAGCAGCGAAAGGGTTAAATTAAATTTATTTAAATCTACTTTTTTATTTTTTGGCTTACTATGTACCAAATTTGTCCTCAAATTCTTAACTCCCCTATATACAACTCTGGGTCATTCACTCAATATGCTGTTTAGATATGATATGCCAATGTTTCTTAACTATTTTCTTTATGTTTTTGCTTTGCTATTGTAATCACAAATAAACAGAATTTCCCCACGCTATGCGTGAGGACGTCAGGCAGTGAGGGGGGACCCGGAGGTGGAGCTGCCATCCAAGATGGCGGCCCCCACCAGAGCTAGGCCGCACTTTGGCGCCGCAAGACATCTCTATACACAGCCCCATCAGCATCTCTATACACAGCCTCACAGCATCTCTATACACAACCCCGTCAGCATCTCTATACACAAACCCATCAGCATCTCTATACACAAACAGCATCTCTATACACAACCCCATTAGCATCTCTATACACAGCATCTATATACACAGCATCTATATACACAGCATCTCTATACACAGCCTCACAGCATCTCTATACACAGCCTCACAGCATCTCTATACACAACCCCGTCAGCATCTCTATACACAAACCCAAGCATCTCTATACACAAACAGCATCTCTATACACAACCCCATTAGCATCTCTATACACAGCATCTATATACACAGCATCTATATACACAGCATCTCTATACACAGCCTCACAGCATCTCTATACACAGCCTCACAGCATTTCTATACACAAACCACACAGCATCTCTATACACAACCCCATCAGCATCTCTATACACAGCATCTCTATACACAACCCCATTTGCATCTCTATACACAAACAGTATCTCTATACTCAAATGTACCCCCTATCTCCACCAGGGGATTCTGGGCAGCTAGGGGTTCCCCGGCTATCTGACGTCATCACGCTATGCGTGAGGATGTCAGGCAGTGAGGGGGGACCCGGAGGTGGAGCTGCGATCCAAGATGGCGGCCCCCACCAGAGCTAGGCCGAACTTCGGGGCCGCAAGGCATCTCTATACACAGCCTCACTGTATCTCTATACACAACCCCATCAGCATCTCTATACACAGCCCCATCAGCATCTCTATACACAGCCCCATCAGCATCTCTATACACAGCATCACAGCATCTCTATACACAACCTCATAGCATCTCTATACACAACCTCACAGCATCTCTATACACAGCCTCACAGCATCTCTATACACAGCCTCATCAGCATCTCTGTACACAGCATCACAGCATCTCTATACACAACCCCATCAGCATCTCTATACACAGCCCCATCAGCATCTCTATACACAAACAGCATCTCTATACACAGCATCTCTATACACAACCTCACAGCATCTCTATACACAACCCCATCAGCATCTCTATACACAGACAGCATCTCTATACACAACCCCATCAGCATCTCTATACACAGACTCACAGCATCTCTATACACAACTAAATCAGCATCTCTATAAAGAGCATCTCTATACACAGCCTCAAAGCATCTCTATAAACAAATTCACAGCATCTCTATACACAATCCCATCAGCATCTCTATACACAGCATCTCTATACACAGCCTCACAGCATCTCTATGCACAACCCCATCAGCATCTCTATACACAGCATCTCTATACACAACCCCATCAGCATCTCTATACACAGCCTCACATCATCTCTATACACAACCACATCAGCATCTCTATACACAAACAGCATCTCTATACACAACCCCATCAGCATCTCTATACACAGCATCTCTATACAGACTCACAGCATCTCTATACAGACTCACAGCATCTCTATACACAACCTCACAGCATCTCTATACACAACCCCATCAGCATCTCTATAAACAGCATCTCTATACACAGCCTCAAAGCATCTCTATACACAAATTCACAGCATCTCTATACACAACCTCACAACATCTCTATACACAGCCTCATCAGCTTCTCTATACACAACCCCATCAGCATCTCTATACACAGCTTCTCTATACACAACCCCATCAGCATCTCTATACACAGCATCTCTATACACAGCCTCACAGCATCTCTATGCACAACCATCAGCATCTCTATACACAGCATCTCACACAACCCCATCAGCATCTCTTACACAGCCTCACATCATCTCTACACAACCACATCAGCATCTCTATACACAAACAGCATCTCTATACACAACCCCATCAGCATCTCTATACACAGCATCTCTATACACAGACTCACAGCATCTCTATACACAACCTCACAGCATCTCTATACACAACCCCATCAGCATCTATAAACAGCATCTCTATACACAGCCTCATCAGCTTCTCTATACACACCCCATCAGCATCTCTATACACAGCTTCTCTATACACAACCCCATCAGCATCTCTATACACACAGCATCTCTATACACAACCCCATCAGCATCTCTATACACAGCCTCACATCATCTCTATACACAACCACATCAGCATCTCTATATACACAAACAGCATCTCTATACACAACCCCATCAGCATCTCTATACACAGACTCACAGCATCTCTATACACAGCCTCACAGCATCTCTAACACAAACCCATCAGCATCTCTATAAACAGATCTCTATACACAGCCTCATCAGCTTCTCTATACACAACCCCATCAGCATCTCTATACACAGCTTCTCTATACACAACCCCATCAGCATCTCTATACACAGCATCTCTATACACAACCCCATCAGCATCTCTATACACAGCCTCACATCATCTCTATACACAACCACATCAGCATCTCTATACACAAACAGCATCTCTATACACAACCCCATCAGCATCTCCATACATAGCATCTCTATACACAGCCTCACAGCATCTCTATACACAGCCTCACAGCATCTCTATACACAACTTCACAGCATCTCTATACACAGCCTCACAGCATCTCTCTACACAAATTCACAGCATCTCTATACACAACCACATCAGCATCTCTATACACAAACAGCATCTCTATACACAACCCCATCAGCATCTCTATACACAGACTCACAGCATCTCTATACACAACCTCACAGCATCTCTATACACAACCCCATCAGCATCTCTATAAACAGCATCTCTATACACAGCCTCATCAGCTTCTCTATACACAACCCCATCAGCATCTCTATACACAGCTTCTCTATACACAACCCCATCAGCATCTCTATACACAGCATCTCTATACACAACCCCATCAGCATCTCTATACACAGCCTCACATCATCTCTATACACAACCACATCAGCATCTCTATACACAAACAGCATCTCTATACACAACCCCATCAGCATCTCCATACATAGCATCTCTATACACAGCCTCACAGCATCTCTATACACAGCCTAACAGCATATCTCTATACACAACTTCACAGCATCTCTATACACAGCCTAGCACAGCTCTCTACACAAATTCACACAGCATCCTATCTATACACAACCCCAATCAGCATCTCTATACACAGCTTCTCTATATACACACCCCATCAGCATCTCTATACACAGCATCTCTATACACAGCCACACAGCATCTCTATACACAGCCTCACAGCATCTCTACACAACCCCATCAGCATCTCTATACACAGCCTCACAGCATTCTCTATAAACAACCACACAGCATCTCTATATACAGCCTCAGTGCATCTCTATACCACATCCCATCAGAATCTCTATACAACAGCATCTCTTTACACAAACCCATTAGCATCTCTAAACACAACCTCACAGCATCTCTATACACAACCCCATCAGCATCTCTATACACAGCATCTCTATACACAAGCCTCACAGCATCTCTATGCACAACCCCATCAGCATCTCTATACACAGCCTCACATCATCTCTATACTACAAAACCACATCAGCATCTCTATACATAAACAGCATCTCTATACACAACCCCATCAGCATCTCTATACACAGCATCTCTATACACAGCCTCACAGCATCTCTATACACAGCCTAACAGCATCTCTATATACACAACCTCACAGCATCTCTATACACAGCCTCACAGCATCTCTATACACAAATTCACAGCATCTCTATACACAACCCCATCAGCATCTCTATACACAGCTTCTCTATACACAACCCCATCAGCATCTCTATACACAGCATCTCTATACACAGCCTCACAGCATCTCTATACACAGCCTCACAGCATCTCTATACACAGCCTCACAGCATCTCTATAAACAACCACACAGCATCTCTATATACAGCCTCAGTGCATCTCTATACACAATCCCATCAGAATCTCTATACACAGCATCTCTTTACACAACCCCATTAGCATCTCTAAACACAACCTCACAGCATCTCTATACACAACCCCATCAGCATCTCTATACACAGCATCTCTATACACAGCCTCACAGCATCTCTATGCACAACCCCATCAGCATCTCTATACACAGCCTCACATCATCTCTATACACAACCACATCAGCATCTCTATACATAAACAGCATCTCTATACACAACCCCATCAGCATCTCTATACACAGCATCTCTATACACAGCCTCACAGCATCTCTATACACAGCCTAACAGCATCTCTATACACAACCTCACAGCATCTCTATACACAGCCTCACAGCATCTCTATACACAAATTCACAGCATCTCTATACACAACCCCATCAGCATCTCTATACACAGCTTCTCTATACACAACCCCATCAGCATCTCTATACACAGCATCTCTATACACAGCCTCACAGCATCTCTATACACAGACTCACAGCATCTCTATACACAGCCTCACAGCATCTCTACACAACCCCATCAGCATCTCTATACACAAACAGCATCTCTATACACAACCCCATCAGCATCTCTATACACAGCATCTCTATACACAGCCTCACAGCATCTCTATAAACAACCTCACGGCATCTCTATACACAAACAGCATCTCTTTACACAACCCCATTAGCATCTCTAAACACAACCTCACAGCATCTTTATACACAACCCCATCAGCATCTCTATACACAGCCTCACAGCATCTCTATACACAAACAGCATCTCTTTACACAACCCCATTAGCATCTCTAAACACAACCTCACAGCATCTTTATACACAACCCCATCAGCATCTCTATACACAGCCTCACAGCATCTCTATACTCAACCCATCAGCATCTCTATACACAGCATCTCTATACACAACCCCATCAGCATCTCTATACACAACCCCACCAGCATCTCTATACACAAACAGCATCTCTATACACAAACAGCATTTCTATACACAAACAGCATTTCTATACACAGCATCACAGCATTTCTATACACAAACCTCACAGCATCTCTATACACAACCCCATCAGCATCTCTATACACAGTATCTCTATACACAAACCCCATTTGCATCTCTATACACAAACAGGGGGTACATTTGAGTATAGAGATGCTATCTCCACCAGGGGATTCCGGGCAGCTAGGGGTTCCCCGGCTATCTGACGTCATCACGCTATGCGTGAGGACATCAGGCAGTGAGGGGGGACCCGGAGGTGGAGCTGCCATCCAAGATGGCGACCCCCACCGAAGCTAGGCCGCACGGCATCTCTATACACAGCCTCATCAGCATCTCTATACACAGCCTCACAGCATCTCTATACACAACCCCATCAGGATCTCTATACACAACCTCACAGCATCTCTTTACACAGCCCCATCAGCATCTCTATACACAGCCTCACAGCATCTCTATACACAGCCTCACAGCATCTCTATACACAACCTCACAGCAACTCTATGCACAACCTCACAGCATCTCTATACACAACCCCATCAGCATCTCTATACACAGCCTCACAGCATCTATTCTCTATACACAACCCCATCAGCATCTCTATACACAAACAGCATCTCTATACACAGCATCTCTATACACAACCTCACAGCATCTCTATACGCAACCTCACAGCATCTCTATACACAATCCCATCAGCATCTCTATACACAAACAGCATCTCTGTACACAACCCCATCAACATCTCTATACACAGCATCTCTATACACAGCCTCACAGCATCTCTATACACAACCTCACAGCATCTCTATACACAACCCCATCAGCATCTCTATAAACAGCATCTCTATACCTCAGCCTCACAGCATCTCTATACACAACCCTATCAGCATGAGGTCTTTCATTTTATGGATGTTAGGCAATATTTACAGATGACATTGCGCAAAAGTAATTGTATATAATGTGTATTTTGTTTGTTTTTTAATACGCATGCGCAATTCTAAGCCGATCAAAATTTTCGTTTTGGCTCGTTTCAGTCGATTTCATTTCGGTTCGTTTCGTTTTCGTATCGACTTTTTTTTCGTAATTTCGGAAATTTTGGTGTTTTTCGGAACGTCTGTTCTCCTCGTTTCAAAGTGTCTATTCATTTTGATGCAAACTAATGGTTTTTCGGATACAATATTTCTGTCGATACGATAATTCTGTAGATACGATAATTCTGCCATTGAGATTTCTCATGTTTTACAAGAAGGATACATTGAGATTTCTCTGGTTTCCCAGGAAGGATACATTGAGATTTCTCTGGTTTCCCAGGAAGGATACATTGAGATTTCTCTGGTTTCCCAGGAAGGATACATTGGGATTTCTCTGGTTTTACAAGGATACATTGAGATTTCTCTGGTTTCACAAGAAGGATACATTGAGATTTCTCTGGTTTTCCAGTAAGGATACATTGAGATGGGAACGATACAAAATTACAGAATCAGCGATATAACCAAAAAATTAAATTGTCTGAAATTACTGAAATGGAACAGAAATCAGGAATGGAGCCAAAATTACGAATGGAACGAAAATGATTTTCGATTTTACACATTTCGGATCGCCGTTTTCGGATCTGAAAATTTTTGGAAAATCGTCCGAATCCGAATGCACGAATCGGGAAATTTCGGGAAAATTCCGAAATTCCGAAACCCGAAACACACATCCCTACAAGTTAGCAACGCAGCTATTTAAAGTGAATGTGTCGTTTTTGAAATTACACCCACTGATGAAGCTGCGTACAGCGAAACGCGTTTGCGGTGTATTATATGTTTTTTGCCAAACCCATTGCGGATTTTACCATCTTGAGTATTTCTTGGCGGAAAACCCTTGAAGACATCACTCTACATTCCTGACATTTTGGAGTCTAAGAAGGGGAATCGGTGTCCCATATTAATCCACCGATTGTCTGTCATTTGGTGCCGTTTTGTTAAAACAGTTACTGAAAAATGTAATGTCTTTGAGTAATGAGTAAAAGTCTTCTTACTTACCTTTGACGTTTTTAAAAAACAGTCTGCACAGAGTGTTTCTCTCTCTCTTCTTTCAAGGAATTGATATCAGGATTAGTGATGAGCCGAACACCCCCGTGTTCAGTTCGCATTCAAACACAAACAATTTCAAAAGTTCGAGTTCGAAATCGAACACAAACCGAACTCAATGCAAGTCAATGGGACTCGAAAGTTCGATTTTAAGAGTGTCCTCCAAGAGGGCATATATGCAAGATATTTGCAATAAAAGGTGTATGGGGGTCCAGGTAGTGCCCTGGGGGACAGGAAACAAGGACAAAAAGTTTTAAAAATAATGTTTTTAAAGTAACAGTGAGTTTTCCACGAAATAAAGGTTAAACATAAAAACAAAAGAGTGCAGGGTTGGACCCTGTGGTCAAATATTAAAATGATATGAATCTGGTATAGGCGTCAGTGGCAGTGCACCCAAATATTGTGCATTTGGTGGCAGCAAGTGCCGTCACACCGTAAGTAACCTCTCTGTGGTATTTGGAAGAGTGCAGTGGTGGAGGTTTTGGTAATGCAGAAGAGATCCCCGATCTATTCAGTTAGATTAGCAACTATATTAAAACCGGGTCAGCAGTGTTTAGGCACTTGTACTGCGCTACTGTATATGGTGAGAATCGGCGCACACCAGTAGCAACAGGAAGCAAGCAAAAAAGTCAGGGAATACACAGAGAGAATAGTCAAATGGCAGGCAACGTCGGCAACAGATCGGGTCCTCAGAACAAGCAGGGTCAGTAATAGGGATGAGCCGAACACCACCGAGTTCGGTTCGCATTTGACCTCGAACTTTCCAAATGTTCGAATTCGAACTCAATGGGGCTGAAAATTCTATTTTTAGAGTGCCCTCCAAGAGGGCATACAGTTGTGTTCAAAATTATTCAACCCCCAATGCTGTAAAGGGTTTTAGGGAATTTAGTGTACATTTGTAATTGTATTCAGAATGAAATCCTACAAGGACTTTTTAAAGAACCATATGCAACTAAAATGACATCAATTGGTTTTGTAATACAGTAGTAAATATTTCTTTTGTGAATTCTTCATTGACACAATTATTCAACCCCTTAAAGACTACCACTCTGAAGAACAGAGGTTCATTCAAGTGTTTTCAATCAGGTATTGAAAACACCTGTGGATGTCACGGAGCAGCAATAAAGCATAATAAGCACCAATTAGGCAGCTTTAAAATGACTGTGATACTCAGCTCCTTCTAGACATTTACTGGTGTGGTTACAAACATGGTGAAGTCAAGAGAATGGTCCAGGAAGACAAGAGAAGAGGTGATTACTCTTCACAGGAAGGACAATGGCTATAAGAAGATTGCAAAGATGTTAAACATACCAAGAGAGACCATAGGAAGCATCATTCGCAAATTCAAGGCAAAGGGCACTGTTGAAACGCTACCTGGTCGTGGCAGAAAGAAGATGCTGACTTTGACTGCTGTGCGCTACCTGAAGCGTAGAGTGGAGAAAAGTCCCCGTGTGACTGCTGAGGAACTGAGAAAAGATTTGTCAGATGTGGGTACTGAAGTTTCAGCTCAGACAATACGGCGCACACTGCGTAATGAAGGCCTCCATGCCAGAACTCCCAGGCACACCCCCTTGCTGTCTCCAAAGAATAAGAAGTCGACTGCAGTATGCCAAAAGTCATGTGGACAAACCACAGAAGTTTTGGGATAGTGTTCTGTCGACTGATGAAACAAAATTAGAACTGTTTGGGCCCATGGATCGACGCTATGTTTGGAGGAGGAAGAACAAGGCCTATGAAGAAAAGAACACCTTGCCTACTGTGAAGCATGGCGGGGGTCAATCATGCTTTGGGGCTGTTTAGCTTCTGCAGGTACAGGGAAGCTTCAGCGTGTGCAAGGTACCATGAATTCTCTTCAGTACCAGGAGATATTGGATGACAATGTGATGCAGTCCGTCACAAACCTGAGGCTTGGGAGACGTTGGACCTTTCAACAGGACAATGATCCCAAGCATACCTCCAAGTCCACTAGCGCATGGTTGCAGATTAAAGGCTGGAACATTTTGGAGTGGCCATCACAGTCACCTGACTTAAATCCGATTGAGAACCTCTGGTGGGACTTAAGCAGTTGCTGTGCGCAAGCATAAGAATGTGACTGAACTGGAGGCTTTTGCCCATGACGAATGGGCGAAGATACCCGTAGATCGCTGCAAGACACTTGTGTCAAGCTATAAAACAGAAGAATCTGTGTTCTGGGCGCCACCTAGTGGTTCCTTCAACAATTGTTCATGTGTTGAGGGTTAATTAACCCCTCTAGACCTTTAAGAGCAGAAAAAAAAAAAAGGCAGCAATAAAACCGTAAATTGTGAATGTTTCTCACAGTAAATCAGCAGCTTGTCCGTTCACTCGGGCTTATCCCTAGAACCCAGTTAGAAGCATAAATAGAGAAAAAATGTGGCGGGACAGGCGCTTCCTTCAAACTGACAGGGATGTCCTCACTTAAATGACAGTTCTCCCCTCTGTTGGATGAGTGTAAACCTCAAACAGAACAGAAAACAAAAATAATGGTGCAGTATGTCAAGGCAGTATACTATTAAAATAAAGATAAGAGGATTGCACTCACATGGTGTGGTGTCTTAGTATCAGACACCAGATGTTTATGCTGGCAGAATTATGGAAGGAACGCCAGACTTCCCTTGGTGGTGCTCCAACGTCTGTGGTGGTCCTCCAATCTTTGGGTACTCCAAGAGCCTTGATGTTGTTTCAGTATCCGTTCCCCTGATCCTCAGCAGCGGTGTAGATCACAATCATGTGGGGTACAGCAGCCAGGAAACAGGAAGAATAGGGACAGCAAGCAAGGTATAATGGGATTTATTGGTATAAAATAATTAAAATAATCATGGTACATCCAAACGCTTTTCGCGGTATGAAGCCGCTTCCTCAGTAGATGTCAAAAACAAAAAATGACATTTCAAATGACGCTAAATGCTTTTCCTTTTAATCTATCCATAAACAACTGCTTGGGGCGGCAGTCTATATGAAAAGAGGAGACATTTTCGGACGCGCAGAAAAAGTTTAGTGATTTTTTTTGGCTAAATTATTGTGAAACGTATGCAGGCTTTGGATGAAAGTAACAATAGGTGCTTTAAAATTGGGCCTTTAGCATCGGCAACACTGCCGTCACACAGTAACCCCTCTGAGGATATGAATCTGATACAGATGTCAGTGGCAGTGCACCCAAATAATGTGCCTTTGGTGCCAGGCCAGCAAGTGCCATCATACAGTAACCCCTCTGTGGTATTGTTGAAGAGTGCAGGGGTGGACCATGCGGTCAGGGCCGGTGCTAGACTATTATGCGCCCTAGGCAAGACCAGCTACTTACACCCCCCCCAAAAAAAAAAAACGACATAACATGAAACTGCTAAATTTCTTTTTATTTTAGAATCAAGTTTGAAAAGCACCAATAGTAAAGGTAAAATAAATATAAAGACTATATTAAACCATTTTAAATTTACTCTATTAAACATATTAAAATTAACTGTATTGAACAAATATAAATTAACGAAAAAAAAATAATAAGAGTTGTCACGTAAGTTTCAATTTCAGACACCTCAAAATTTCCACTGCCATGAAACTCCCAGTAATGTGCGGTGCATATAAGCGTATCACAGAATCCACTGCCATGAAACGCCCAGTAATGTGCGGTGCATATAAGCTTATCACAGAATCCCCTGCCATGAAACTCTCTGTAATGTGCGTGGTGCATATAAGCATTTCACAGAATCCACTGACCTGAAACTCACAGTAATGTGCGGTGCATATAAGCGTATCACAGAATCCACTGCCATCAAATAAAATTGTAATATTTAAAAATACTGTATATAAAAGTTGACTCCTCTCCTGCTTACCTTTTATCTTGTAGGGAGGGGGATGAACATGTCCGTTGGCAGAGGAGGGGACTGCTTCATCCAGCTTAAATCCAGCCTGTACTTCCCTGGTGGTCCGGTGGCTGTGGGCTCTGCAATGCGATCTGTGCTTCGAGCACAGAACGCAGAGCACGTCCCACACTGGACCCATGCAACGGCGATCCTCTGACCTTTCACCTGACTGCTGGCGCTCTCTGACATAGTCAGTGTGCGCCGGTGATCAGGTGACAGGTCATCAGAGGATCGCTAGCACACGGGTCCTGTGTGGGACGTGCTCTGCGTTCTGATTGTATTGCAGAGCCCACAGCCACTGGACCACCAGCTAAGTACTGGCTTGGAGAGGCAAAGGGTCCCAGCGGCTATCCGTGGGATGCAGCCAGCCGGGACCCAGAGTGTGCCGCGGGTGTGATTAGGGTGTGCCTAGGCCTATGGCCATCATGCGTATATTTATTGCCCAGACCAGCTCACATCATGCGTATATATATTGCCCAGGCCAATCCCCTGGTGGAGATAGGGGGTTCATTTGAACCCCAATATCTCCAGGCATCTAGTGGGTCATGGAGGGTGTCAATCGAAAGGCCTGAGCATGGCCTTTCGAATGATACCCAACATGACCAGGTATAAAGTAAAAAAACCTTGATGTGTTATTTTTATTAATGCAGCAATATTGTAACACATTTCAATTATAATGTGAACGATGATGCACTATTGATTTTTTTCTAGGGGGTGCGTTTACTATAAATCACGTAATTCCCCCCACAAAATGTAACAAGTCCCCATTTCTAATTTCTTTACAAGCGCACCCCATAGAAAACATAACCGTAAACGCTCATGTGCTAAAATTTGGAAAAAAAACACTTTACACACTGCGGATGATTAAAAATTTAATTTTTATTGCATTTTTTTCATAATATACAGCCAGGACAGGACGTATACATATAAAAATGATATATTATGAATCTGCGGAGTCTGCCGGAAAGAACGATATTTTACATGTCGGTCATTTAACAAAATGTGGCTTCAAAATCGCATTTAAACATGATGAGCGAAAGCGGTAAAAATGAGCTGAGCACACAGCGGTGAAATACATCATATTAGAAGAAGTTTTAGGAGGGAAATTAACACTTCTCAAATCTCAATCAGAAGCAGACACCACCCCACCCCCTCAGTATAGTATACATACATACAATGTATCAAATTGATTAGACCAGGCTAAAAACACCTCTTGTTATGCAGTTTGAAAAACACAGGTCATTTAGAGTTGAGAATCTTTGCACGTACACATTAGTTTTTAATTCAATATCTAATAAACCATTGCTTATAATATTCTGCAGTAAAGAGTCTCTTTATTTCTAGATTTTTTCTTATTTTTTTAAGCATTTTTTATACTTTTTTCAAAAGTCTTTTTTTTTGCGAACTCGAACCGAACACACCCAAAAAGTTCGAAGTTCGCAAACTTTCGAACGACCAAAGTTCGAATCGAACTCCGAAATGATCGAACCGAACAGCTCATCCCTAGTCAGTAACAAGTATACAAACTGATTCGGTAAGCTAGCGATGCGGGAATAAAGGCAGAGACACACTGAGCATGTAGCGACGCACAGCGTAGCAAAGCGAAGAGAAGCCAACATTTTGCAGGCTTGACTTAAGTCCGCTCCGCCTCGCAGCGTATCTACACTACATTACGTTTGCTTCTTATCGCACTGCACAGGAATCCACTAACTAAATTAAAATGTACACAAAAAACTTTTTATTTTCACAAAGCACATGTTATATAGGCAAAAAAAGTTTCTACTGAATAAAACACCAAAAAAATTACTGTTAATTTAATAGGAATAGTATAAAAATATAAAAAAAGGTAACCCCTGATCATATATATTATAGGGACACGGAGCGCCATGTATAGAGTAGGGATGCATTGATACCACACACAGACATATACGTATATATCAACACGCAGACCTATATATACGTATATATCAACATGCAGATATATATATGCACCCACCCACAGCCCTCAGACCATATATACATATACGCACATGGGGGGTGGCATGTGGACAATGTCAACTAAATGCGCCCCCCCCCATTTGGCGGATCCCTCCAGAAGAAATGCTGAACCCGACAGAGCAGAGAATATATATATTATTCTCTGCTCTATCGAGTTCAACATTTCTTCTGGAGGGATCAGCCAAATGAGGGGGGAGTAGTTGCCAAAATGTGTGTGTAATACAAGTCTGGAGATATATGTATCTATATTCTTATAAATATATACTGGTATATCTTATATATATACAGTTGTGTTCAAAATTATTCTACCCCCACTGAAATTGAGTGTTTTGGCCAGTTTGACATTGATTTGATCATTCAGTCATCTTGCTTACAATTAAATCAAAGAGGCACGTGTAGGTCCGACAAATATAACAACATTTATAATGAAATAACCACAAATGTCTTTTCTGTGCACCATTATCAGTTTTATTCAACCCCCAAGTGACATTCAATGTTAGTACAACATCCTTTTACAGTTATAACAGCTTTTAAACGTGAAGCATAGCTTGACACAAGTGTCTTGCAGCGATCTACGGGTATCTTCGCCCATTCATCATGGGCAAAAGCCTCCAGTTCAGTCACATTCTTATGCTTGCGCACTGCAACTGCTTTCTTTAAGTCCCACCAGAGGTTCTCAATCGGATTTAAGTCAGGTGACTGCGATGGCCACTCCAAAATGTTCCAGCCTTTAATCTGCAACCATGCTCTAGTGGACTTGGAGGTATGCTTGGGATCATTGTCCTGTTGAAAGGTCCAACGTCTCCCAAGCCTCAGGTTTGTGACGGACTGCATCACATTGTCATCCAATATCTCCTGGTACTGAAGAGAATTCATGGTACCTTGCACACGCTGAAGCTTCCCTGTACCTGCAGAAGCAAAACCGCCCCAAAGCATGATTGACCCACCGCCATGCTTCACAGTAGGCAAGGTGTTCTTTTCTTCATAGGCCTTGTTCTTCCTCCTCCAAACATAGCGTTGATCCATGGGCCCAAACAGTTCTAATTTTGTTTCAACAGTCCACAGAACACTATCCCTAAACTTCTGTGGTTTGTCCACATGACTTTTGGCATACTGCAGTCGACTCTTCTTATTCTTTGGAGACAGCAAGGGGGTGTGCCTGGGAGTTCTGGCATGGAGGCCTTCATTACGCAGTGTGCGCCGTATTGTCTGAGCTGAAACTTCAGTACCCACATCTGACAAATCTTTTCTCAGTTCCTCAGCAGTCACACGGGGACTTTTCTCCACTCTACGCTTCAGGTAGCGCACAGCAGTCGAAGTCAGCATCTTATTTCTGCCACGACCAGGTAGCGTTTCAACAGTGCCCTTTGCCTTGAATTTGCGAATGATGCTTCCTATGGTCTCTCTTGGTATGTCTAACATCTTTGCAATCTTCTTATAGCCATTGCCCTTCCTGTGAAGAGTAATCACCTCTTCTCTTGTGTTCCTGGACCATTCTCTTGACTTCACCATGTTTGTAACCACACCAGTAAATGTCTAGAAGGAGCTGAGTATCACAGTCATTTTAAAGCTGCTTAATTGGTGCTTATTATGCTTTATTGCTGCTCCGTGACATCCACAGGTGTTTTCAATACCTGATTGAAAACACTTGAATGAACCTCTGTTCTTCAGAGTGGTAGTCTTTAAGGGGTTGAATAATTGTGTCAATGAAGAATTCACAAAAGAAACATTTACTACTGTATTACAAAACCAATTGATGTCATTTTAGTTGCATATGGTTCTTTAAAAAGTCCTTGTAGTCATTCTGAATACAATTATAAATGTACACTAAATTCCCTAAAACCCTTTTACAGCATTGGGGGTTGAATAATTTTGAACACAACTGTATATCTATATATATATCATACCTGCCCTTTTCTTCTCCTATAAGTTTGCTAAAAAAACAAACCACTGCCTGAGATCCCGCGCAGCCCACATGCCACCCCCCCCCCCCTCTACCTGGCTGAATGTATCTAGTATATATAATTAAATACATTCAGCCAGGTAGAGAAAGAAAAAAAAAGGTTTTATTTTACGTCCCTTGGGACATTTAAAATGTCCTTGGATTTTTTTTTTTTTAGAAATGTGTCGCCTTACCTTAGCCTGGTGGTCAGTAGGGGCTCCCTAGATCCTGATTGTGGGGGTCTGCTGTGGCCACAGGTGCAGTGGCTCCCTCCCTGCGCTGCCTGTCTTTGCCACATGCACCCGGGTGGCTAGCCTGCACAGTCGCAGCTCTGTCATCCGGCGGCCGCATGCTCCTCAAGGGGATCCTTGGGAGGCCCCTGCAGGCTGCCCTCTACAGTACCTGATTAGAGGGCCGTGTCTGCCTGATGTTTTACAGGGTAATGCAAAGAGATCCGAATTGCTTGAGAAAGGTAACCGAATGCTGATTTTCAGCGTTCGGTTACCTTTCTTGGCCATTCGGCTATCCAGAGAGCAGGCAATTCGCCAAATCCTGGCAAATTGCCTTAACATACGGTGCCTGTTCGAGGGCAGTGAAAACCCCATGAAAAAGCACTGCTTCGGCTATTCAGAGAACACAAACCAGCAGTGAAAGGTTCCCGAAATGCCCTGACATTCGGTGGTTTAATTCGGCAAGTTTATTCAGGAGAATCCTATAGGCTTCAATGTTAAAAATATTCCCATTTTAATTCAATATCTAATAAACCGTTCATTATAAAATTCTGCAGTAAAGAGTCTCTTTATTTACAGATTTTTTAGGATATTTTAAGCATTTTTCTTATTTTTTTTTTAAAAAAAAATTAAGTTTACGTATTTTTTTTCTGTAACAGCCCTCCTTATTATCATTCCCTGGATCTCATATGTAAATTTCAGACATTTTCGCTCAGTAGTTTCTTTGCAAACAGAGTTTCACTTTTCAATCATTCATGCAAACGGTTTTCCTAATTTATTCACTTCACTCTGTCTGCGGTGTTGGCTTTTTCCGGCGGTTTTGCTGCGTGTGATCGGCTCCTGCTCGGGTTTTTCCGTGGTTGTCGGCAGGTTAATTCAGATGTTTTTGTGGGTTTTCGGCGTGCATTTGCTGGGTTTTGCGGTTCGTTTTCGTCGGGTTTGCGGCAGCTTTTCCCTGCAATTCGGGGACCCTGTGGTGTTTGCTGAATACACCGCAGGGTCACCGAAATGGGATCGGCAAAAGGAACCAAACTGAAGAGAACGAAAAGTCACCGAACGTGCGGTGACTTTTCGAATCTCTTTGAATTACCCTGTTAGTAACAAGAATGTTTTATCCCATAGGCTTCAATGTTAAAAATATTCCAGTTTTAATTCAATATCTAATAAACCGTTGCTTATAATATTCTGCAGTAAAGAGTCTTTTTATATAAAGATTTTTTAGTATTTAAGCATTTTTCATACTTTATTCAAAAAAATATTTGTTTCGAACTTCTGGCGAACGTCCCAAAAAGTTCGAAGTTCGCAAACTGACGAAAGGCCAATGTTCGATGTGAACTCTGAACAGATCGAACCGAACAGCTCATCCCTAATCAGGATATACCAGCTCCTATTCCAAGTGATACGGATGAAATTTAGTATCGGCGCCCAGTACCAACTTTCCAACCTTTAATCTAATGCATATTTTTTGTACAAGCTGGATCAGTACCAGGGGTGGTTCTCAGGCTAGCCAGGATGGCAACTGGACAGGCACTCAGGCAAACCGAGCCAGTATCAGGATGGGTATACACACAAGTCTGACCAGAAACAGAGGGGTTAACAATACCACCTGAGTAACATTCAGGACATGCATGCATACAATCCCAGTCAGCAATGAGCAGGGCACTAATACAATCCAAGTCAGTGTTCAGCAGGGTTCTCATACAATCCGAGTCAGTATTAGCAAGGCTAGTGAATTACAAGTATGATGAATCACTAAGCTCTGCGGGAAGCAATTCCATGACAAGGTACTGAGTGATTCGGGCGGTCTGGATTTAAAGCCGGCAGCTCTGCGTCGTCACGCTACTCCCCGACCCTTGATTCACCACGCAACCTCCTGTAACCAGCACATCGCCTGGCACCCGGCCAGCTACTAGCGCCAAAGGTGCTGCCGGGTGCCTGGTACCACCCTGACCAGCCAGAGATACCCCAGGAGCGGATGACATGACGTAACCCCCATTATGGGCGGAAGGGACCAAGAGCTTGATATGTCGTGTAGAGATCCAGACTCTGTCTCCAACGGTGTACACCGGGACTGGTCTTCTTCGTCTATCAGCTTTCTCTTTTTGTTTTTTGACACCGTTTTCAAATGCCTCTTTCACCTTATTCCATGTCTCTTTTATCGAGGCCAGATGCTCTTCAAGAGCAGGCAAGGTGGTGTCCTGAAAGCTAGAGTGAAGCATGGGAGGATCAAAACCATACACCATATGGAAAGGTGAATGTTTCACTAACAGTTCTTTAAAGCATATTCAGCCCAGGGCAAGAGGTCAGACCACTCGTTCTGATTCTCAGATACAAAACATTGTAAATATTGTTCCACATTCTGATTTGCCCTCCCAGCTGCCCCATTAGTCTGTGGATGGTAAGCAGAAGAGAAGTATAATTGTATGCCCAGATTTTCGCAGAAGCCTCTCCAGAATCTGGACACGAAATGAGTGCCCCAATCTGATACGATGCCCAGAGGGATACCATGAAGCCTGACGACATTCTGGACAAAGATTAGCACCAGTTCGGCTGCTGAAGGCAGCTTGGGGAGAGATACAAAATGAACCATCTTAGAAAACCGGTCTACTATGGTAATTATAAACGTGTTACCATTTGAATGAGGTAATTCCACAATAAAATCCATTGACAAATGTGCCCATGGTCTGTCAGGGACAGGTAGTGGTTGGAGTAATCCAATGGCTAAAGTTTTAGGATTTTTACTTTTCCAACATACTTCGCAAGTAGGGATTAGGGATGAGCCGAACACCCCCGAGTTTGGTTCGCACTCCAACTTTTCAAAGGTTCGGATTCGAACTCGAACGCAATGGGACTCAAAATTCGATTTTTAGAGTGCCCTCCAAGAGGGCATATATAGTATGCAAGATATTTGCCATAAAAGGTGTATGGGGGTCCGGGTAGTGCCCTGGGGGACAGGAAACAAGACAAACACTTTAAAAAAAACGTTTTTAAAGGGACAGTGAGTTTTCCATGAAATAAGGGTTAAAAATAAAAACGAAAAATTCCTTCAAATATCGTGCCTAGGAGGTCCCCATAACCTGCCCGTGAAGTGGTGGATTTCTAGGATGTATAGAAACATTTAAAAACAAAAAAATGACATTTCAAATGACGGTAAATGCTTTTCCATTAATCTATTCATAAACAACTGCTTGAGGCGGCAGCCTGTATGAAAAGACATTTTAGGACGCGCAGAAAAAGTTTAGTGATTTTTTTGGGCTAAATTATGGTGAAACTTATGCAGGCTTTGGATGAAAGTAACAATAGGTGCTTTAAAATTGGGCCTTTAGCGTCGGCAACACTGCCGTCACACAGTAACCCCTCTGAGGATATGAATCTGATACAGGCGTCAGTGGCAGTGCACCCAAATATTGTGCCTTTGGTGCCAGGACAGCAAGTGCCATCATACAGTAACCCCTCTGTGGTATTGTGGAAGAGTGCAGGGGTGGAGCATGCGGTCCTATATTAAAAAGATATGAATCTGGTAAAGGCGTCAGTGCACCCAGATATTGTGCTTTTGGTGCCAGGACAGCAAGTGCATTAATACAGTAACCCCTCTGTGGTATTGTGGAAGAGTGCAGGGGTGGACCATGCCGTCCTATATTAAAAAGATATGAATCTGGTAAAGGCATCAGTGCACCCAGATATTTTGCTTTTGGTGCCAGGCCAGCAAGTGCATTCATACAGTAACCCCTCTGTGGTATTGTGGAAGAGTGCAGGGTGGACCATGCGGTTCAAAAAATTAAAATGATATAAATGTGGCACAGGCGTCAGTGCAGCCAAATACTGTGCCTTTCGTGGCAGCAAGTGCCTTCACACCGTAACCCTTTTGTGGTATTGTGGAAGAGTTCAGTGCTGGAGGTTTTGTGAATGCAGAAGACATCCCCGATCTATTCCATTACTTCAGCATCAGGGGATTGATAGCTGCTGATCCAGGACTGATTCATTTTTATAAATGTCAGTCGGTCTACAGAGCCGGTGGACAGACGCACTCTTTTAAACAAAGAAAAAATGGACAGGCGCCCAAACTTGTACTGCCACCAATTAGCCAATGCCAACCAGAAATTTTAGTGGTTTCCCCCAAACCAGTGAAAACAACAATAGTAATGGTACATATCTGGTGGCGCGATGGTAGTCGCTTATGGGTAGCTGGTGGTTCCCTTAATTCATTTTATCCATATGGATCACATAAAAAGAAGCAAACAATATGATAGTGCAGGGTGTTTTTTACACAATTGGTCAAAACTATTATGCAATGTTTCCACTCACAAATAGAGAGCCCGGGCACTGGCTCTGAGTGGGTAGATACTTTCGGGTGCTTTGCTTCTCCACTTATAAGGTGACCCACACCTTATAATAAAGGAAGTCTCTTCTCATGTGGAGTAAACATGAAAATATAGAAAAACAAGAAGACTCTCTTGTGTAGATCTTTTACAGATTCAATACCATATAGTATAATACAGATTGCCAACTCACATTTGGTGAAGCTTTAAACCAAGCTCTTAGTGTATACACTTATGGACATAATTCACAGGTCAAGTCCAAATAACCTCCTCGAACTTCAGAACACCGGGGATTTGAGCTCAATAAAAATTTATTAAAACATAAAAGTAAAAATAAACAATCTTACTGGCACAGCCAGATGACCAGGACGCGTTTCGCCAGGTGTACTGGCTTCCTCAGCTGGTTTACATATGTTCGTTTTCAATCATGTTGGGGAATTTTTCAATCTCTATATTGATTTTAGGTAATTTTTCTTTTTTCTTTCAGGGTTATCCAAAGAGATTCGAATTGCTTGAGAAAGGTAACCGAACGCTGAAAATCAGCGTTCGGTTACCTTTCCTGGCCATTCGGCTATCCAGAGAGCAGGCAATTCGCCAAATCCTGTCGAATTGCCTGCACATACGGTGACTGTTCAGTGCCTGTTCGAGGGCAGTGAAATCCCCATGAAAAAGCACTGCTTCGGCTATTCAGAGAACACAAACCAGCAGTGAAAGGTTCCCCTAATGCCCTGCCATTCGGTGGTTTAATTCGGCAAATTTATTCAGGAGAATCCCATAGACTTCAATGTTAAAAATATTCCTGTTTTAATTCAATATCTAATAAACCGTTCATTATAAAATTCTGCAGCAAAAAGTCTCTTTATTTATAGATTTTTTAGGATACTTTAAGCATTTTTCTGAATTTTTTAAAAAAAATTAAAAGTCCGATTTTTTTTTTTTTTTTTCAGTTTGCTTATTTTTTTGTAACAGCCCTCTTTATTATCATTCCCTGGACCTCATGTGAAAATTTCAGACATTTTCGCTCAGTAGTTTCTTTGCAAACAGCGTTTCATTTTCCCAGATTCATACAAATGGTTTTTCTAATTTATTCACTGCCTCCTCTACGTCTCAGCTGCTTCGGCTCTGTGTGATTCGGCTCCTGTTCGGCTCCTGTTCGAAGGTTAATCCAGATGTTTTTGCTTGTTTTCAGCGTGCATTCGGTTAGTTTTCGTCAGGTTTGCGGCAGCTTTTCCCTGCAATTCGGGGACCCTGTGCTGTTTGCTGAATACACCGCAGGGTCACCGAAATGCAATCGGCAAAAGGAACCGAATTGAAGAGAACGAAAAGTCACCGAACGTGCGGTGACTTTTCGAATCTCTTTGGATAACCCTGTTTGTTATGATATAGTCCATCATACTGATTGCAAAACTCTCCAACAGAGTATCTCAACCTGTGATGAAATCCTCATCATCCTTTTCTGATGTCGGGGTTTTTTGAAATCTAAGGCCTCTAGGTGTAATTCCTTCCTTTTTATATTTTTCCAGGGTAGCTATTTCCAATTTTACTTTCACTTCTCTTATTAAATTCATTCCAATTCTATCAGAGGTTCTCTAATATTCCTATTATCGATAGTGTCCCTTATTATAGAGGGACCATTACCAAAAAAATCTTCTACATTAGAACCAACTTGATTTCTATATTGATGTAAAGACATGTTCCTAGGCTGCTATATTCACTTATAGGAGATTTACCATAAACAGAGAAATGAATAAAAGAAACAGTGAAGCGCCTTCAGAAAAGTGACTAAACATACACGCTACACATTGAACATGGAGGTTCTCCTAAAAACCTGATAACATGTATTGTAGAAAATCAACGGAGCGCCAGCGAACTGGATTTACGATTAGTCACTACACATGTCCAAATTAGCTGTCTTCTAAATCATCACGAGGAAGCCACTCTTTTGAGTGAAAGAAGATCTCTGCAGAAGAAAAGGAATATAATAGCGCAATATGTCGGTCCACCATAAGAGGAAAGTTGAACAGTCGTGGTCCTACTCACATGCCGCTGAGCCCAACCTCGGCTCTAGGGTGAATGGCAGTTATGGGTCTTCAAAGATGTTCAGGTGCCCATATACCCACAATAAGATTCTTCAACACTGTACATCCGCAGTAAGGTTCTACAAACACTTTCCCCTGCAGTGAATCAAATAGTACCAACGCACTTTCTGGTGCAATATCGTTTTAAAAAATAACACAGTGGGTACTCATAAGTAGTTACACTCACATGCTGGTGAGCCGCATTGGCTCCAAGATGTCACACAGGAATATTTTAAGGTAATTCCAAAACCTTCTTGTAAATCACGTTCCAGGAAGCAGCAGTAGTATAAAATAAATTTATTTAACACATAAAATAGTTACCAGTACGCGTTTCGCTCCTTGGAGCTTCCTCAGCTGGTATCAACAGACTTGTGTCTGCTGCTTCCTTATAAACTGTTTAGAATGACCCATTGCATCTTTAACTTTAATCAAAACATCTGAGTATAATTAAGATCAATTAAAAACAATTCAGACCAAATTAAAAACAATTAAAAACAATTAAAAACACTTGTGGTGTGTAGTGTGGCCAACATAGGTGTCTATGCGTTGCTCTCCAGAGTGAACCGCATGTAAATACCCCTCCATGACCCTTAAAAGCATACAAAGACGCCACCAGCGTCATCGATCGCAGGAGTGTAGACGCGCATGCGCACAATAGGACGCATGCGCGCAGCCAAACCAAGGCATCACACACCCAGCGTTCGTTCATATACAGGCGCCCAAACCTTACTAACATCCCACAAAAAACATGGCGGACAACGCATCGCCTCGCAGGCCAAATGTCACCAAAGAAACAGCTGGTGATAAATAAACCGAACGCACAATCTGCTAATATGGATTAATTAGCATAATGAGCACCATGGCTAATTCGGAGGATCAATAAACCATGTGCATATGTGCCCAAGCCACACTGACATCCCACCAAAAACATGGCGGACAGCACGTCACCTCACAGGCCAAATGTTACCAAAGGAAACAACGCACAATCCGCTGATGTGGGCTTAATTAGCATAATGAGCACCATGGCTAATTCGGAGGATCAATAAACAATGTGCATATGTAAAATACACAGGACATCTATCCCTCTATAAAGCATAACAACGCTCAATAAACTAAAAAGGTATTATTAATATATAAATATACATCCATCAATGTGTTAGTGCTATCCTACTAATACGCTTACAAACTGCGTTTCTCATAACCAAAGCATTACTACTGTGTGTAATTTACAATAATATATCAATAATTGTGTGCTAATTCTATTTGGAGTGACCATCAATTACCATATAATGTGTATTATATAGTATTAATGGATCAAATGGGTAATAATAGCCATATTGATCTATATATCCACAAAGTGCTAAATTGACATATTTGGTGCAAATTCTTTACTAAAGCATTTTGTGCTATTAATATGTGTAATATATTATCTTAAAACTACTATAAAATGACTAGTGCAATTCTATAGTACATTATTAAGTGTAATTAATTTTAAGTGCCCATTATGCATACACAATAAGCATAACAAATCTCAATAAAAATAAAACTAAAAATGGAAAATTAAAAAATAACTATAACAAACAATAAATATTGTCTTTTTGAAATATACATCCATCAAAGTGCTAGTGCTATCTTTTTAATATGCTTACAAACTGTGTATCTGCATAACCGGAGTATTGCTATTGTGTGTAAATATACAATAATATATTAACCCTTCGCTGCTGAGGCTTTTCCCGCCCCTGTGCTGAGGTCATTTTTTACCTGTTTTGCGCATCATGTTTAAACGTGTTTTTAAGGCTTATTTTAGTATATGACCCAGACATATTATATATCGTTCTTTCCGTCAGACTCGGTAGATTCATAATATGTCATTATTATATGTATACGTTATGTCATGTCTGTATATTATAACAAAAAAATGCAATAAAATATGTATTTTCAATAATTTACAATGTGTAAAGTGTTTTTTTCCACATTTTAACATGCGAGCAATTGCGGTTATATTTTGTATGGGGTGCGCTTGTTAAAAAAATTAGACATGGGGTCTCGTTACATTTTTTTTTGGGGAAAATGACACTATTTTTAACAAACGCACCGCATACAAAAATCGTTAGTGCAGCATCATTGTTCACATTATAATTGAAATGGGAACAATATTGCTACACTAACAAACCAAAAAAAAAAAAAAAAAGTGTTTATTTTTTTTTTTTAATTTTTATTTTTATTTTTATTTTTTACAAAATTTTTAACTTTCATGTTTGGTATCGTTGGAACGGCCATGCTCTGGCCGATCCAACGATACCAAAATTTAACCCCTAACTGCCACGGATCGGGAGATAGGGAGTTCATTGGAACTCCCTATCTCCACACTTGGTGGCAGTTAGGGGTTAATGCTAGGACTGGCGTCATCGTGCTACGCACGATGACGCCAGTCCTCTGGGGGAGTTCCCGGAAGCTTGGCCGACATCCAAGATGTCGGCCAGCTCCGGGAAAGGATCGCGAACCGGCGCTTTTCAGCGCCGATTCGCGATCCAGCTCCCCAGGGGTTAATGCCAGGCATCATTTGGAAGGGCAGGCTGTGCCCTTCCAAATGATGCCTGGGTTAAGCCCCTGTGCGCCGCCGATCGGGAGGGAGAGAGGTCCGAAGGACCTCCCCCCCTCCCTTTCAGGCGCCTCCTCCGCACATGCGGGGGGGCGCCTGAATTAGGTGTCATCGCGCCCCCGCGATGACACCTAATAATGGCGGCTGCTGGTCCGGATGCCGGGCTGACATCCAGGATGTCAGCCCGCACCGGAGGGGCCAGCGATCGGCCGGAACCCGGCCGAACTCTGACCCCGATGGGAGGACGCGCTCAGCGCGTCCTCCGCATACCAGCGGGAATGCTGAGGACGCGCTGAGCGCGTCCTTAGCATTCAAGTGGTTAATAATACTGTGCTAATTCTATTTTGAGTGACCATCAATTACCATATAATGTGTATTCTATAGTATTAATAGATCAGATAGGTAATAATTGCCATATTGATCTATATATCCATAAAGTGCTAAATTTAGTGCAAATTCTTTACTAAAGCAAATTTGTGCTATTATTATGTGTAATATATTATTTTAAAACTATTATAAAGTGACTAGTGCAATTATAATACATTATTAAGTGTAATTAATTTTAAGTGCTTATTATCCAATACATTAATTCTAGATGTCCTGTGTTTTAAGATATTTTATAATGGGTATATCTAATTATTTAAAACAAGGTGGAAAGCCTGCCCAGAGGGCAGTCTATTGTGGATATACTGCCCCTGCTCATGGATATATGCCCCAGCTCATGGATACTGACCCAAACTCGTGGATACTGGCCCAGCTTGTGGATACTGGCCCAGCTCGTGGATATTGCCCCAGCACGTGGATATTGCCCCAGCACGTGGATATTGCCCCAGCTCGTGGATACTGGCCCAGCTTGTGGATAGTGCCCCAGCACGTGGATACTGCCCCAGCACGTGGATACTGCCCCAGCACGTGGATATTGCCCCAGCACGTGGATATTGCCCCAGCTCGTGGATATTGCCCCAGCACATGGATACTGCCCCAGCTCGTGGATATTGCCCCCCCAAGCTCTCATGGATATATGCCCCAGCTCATGGATATTGCCCCCCAGCTCCTGGATATTGCCCCCCAGCTCATGGATACTGCCTCCCAGCTTATGGATACTGCCCCCCAGCTCATGGATACTGCCCCCCAGCTCATGGATACTGCCCCCCAGCTCATGGATATTGCCCCCCAGCTCCTGGATATTGCCCCCCAGCTCATGGATACTGCCCCCCAGCTCCTGGATATTGCCCCCCAGCTCATGGATACTGCCCCCCAGCTCGTGGATATTGCCCCCCAGCTCTTGGATACTGCCCCCCAGCTCGTGGATATTGCCCCCCCAAGCTCTCATGGATATATGCCCCAGATCAGACCCCAGACCAGACATGGGGCGGCTGTTCGAATGCTCTATCGGCATTCGGACAGCCGCCCCATGAGCTCCGCGCCATACTTACCTTTCCGAGCGGCGCCGGGGAAGTGAAAGTTTCCCCTCTTCCGCTCGTTGAAGGACCCAAGTCGCAGTCACGTGGGACTCCCACGTGACCGGGGCTTGGGTCTTTCAAAGAGCGGAAGCGAGGGAACTTTCCCTCCGCCGCTCGGGGGTTGGATGCGCGCGGCAGCCAGGTATCCGGATGCTCTATCCGGCTGCTGTGTGCATCTTGTAACCGCTGCGGCGAGCGCACAGCCGGCTCGTGCCACGGCGGTTGCATGCGCGCGCAACTAACCGCCGCTGGTTGCGCGCTCATGCGCAGAGTAAGGCTTGGCGACGGACACGCCAAGCCTTACTCAATTATAGTATAGATAATCGAAAATCTTAAAAATTTATATTGTATCATATTAAACCATTCTAAAGGAAATGAATCAACTCAAAATCATTATTAAGGCCATTAGGAGCCATAGTTCCCAAATTAAATATTAATTTCATCTCTTCCCTCCCTAAAACAGTGGTCTCACTCATGCCCTTATTAGTCGATTTAACCCTTTTAATTGCCCTAAATTTCAAACCCTTTGGGCAGCTGTTATGTGCATGTTTAAAATGATAAGGTATCGAATGTTTTTCGTATTGATTTTTTATGTTCCTCACATGCTCAGACATCCTTACGTTTAGGGCACGACTAGTTCGTCCTATATACTGTAGTCCGCATGGGCATTCTAGTAAATATATGACATTTTTTGTACAACAAGTAAGGATACCTTTAATCTTAACTTCTTTTTCAATTTTCTTATTATAATAGTTCTCTAAAAGTATCTTAGTATTGCCCGTGGATCTACAGGCTAGGCATTGACCACACTGATAAAATCCCTCTTAAGTTAAAATGATTGGGAACTTCTCTTTTTCTCTCGAATTTACTTCTCACCATTTTCGTCTTAATATTTTTGGCTCCTCTAAATAATATCCTAGGTTTTTCCCCCAATATCTTATCAAGGTCTTTATCTTTTTTTAGGATGTGCCAGTGTTTCTTAAATATTCTTTTAATTAATTGGTCTTCATTATTAAATTCGCAGATAGAGGGGACTTCTTTCGTAACCTCCTTTTTGTTTTTTGTATTTTATAAGGCTTTCCTGATCTATCTCCTTCAATTCTTTTATAAGATCTTCCAATTCTTCTTCATTATACCCTTTTTCCATGAAGTCAGCCTTAAGTGATTCTGCCTGTTCTTCGAATACATTAACCTCTGTACAATTCCTCCTTAGCCTTGTTAATTGACCCTTTGGGATTCCCTTTAACCAAATATTATTGTGGCAACTGGTTCTATCAATATAAGTATTTACATCAACATCCTTAAAAAAGGTCCTAGTGTGTAACTTCTTATCTTTTATATAGATCTCCAAGTCAAGGAATGCTATTACATCCCTGCTCCATTTCTTGTCGAGTTTAATCCCCCAATCTGGGCTACCTAACTGGTCTAAAAATACTATTCGATCACTCTCCTCTCCTTTCCATATGAAAAATAAATCGTCAATATACCTTTTATATACGGGCACTCTTCATTGTGCCCAGTCACGCGAACCATAGACAAAGCTGGTTTCCCAGCCTGCCATATAAAGATTTGAGTAGCTGGGCGCAAAATCAACTTGTTCGTCATTAAAATCCCTTGACAAATTTAGTTGTTCCTTCACAATTTCTACTCCCTTAGTATGTGGAATATTACTATAAAGTGCATTTACATCACAAACCACTAAAAAACAATCTTCATCCCAACTCACTTCCCTTAATTTCTGAAGCATATCAATAGTGTCTTTAGTATAAGACACCATTGTTTTGACTACAGGCTGTAGGATTATATCCACATATTGGGATAAATTACTCGTCATAGAGTTAATCCCAGCTACTATAGGGCGTCCTGGAGGCTCTATTGGATTTTTATGGATTTTTGGAAGTATATAAAATGATGGTGTCTTAGGGTAGATATTATAAAGATACTGATGTTCTTTTTCGGACAAAATTCCCACTTCCTCACCTTTGTCAAGATAAACTTTCAATGATCTTTTGATTGAATCAATCGGATTTCCCTTAATCTCTTTATAAGTGACACCGTCATTCAGAATCTTCATTACTTCTGCCACATAGTTATCTTTCTTTAGGATAACTACCCCCCCCCTTTATCCGCTGGCTTTATCACAATTGATTCATCTCGCTCTAAATCCCTAATGGCTGTGTTTTCTTCTTTGGACAAATTAAATTTCATTTTCTTATTCTTCGTATTTTTCTCCAAATCTGTCATTACCAATGTTTCAAACATTTTCATTTCATCTGAAATATGGTTTCGTGGGAAAAAAGTAGAATTGGGTTTGAGAGTGGTATGCACATACCGATCAATAGAAACAATAGTCCTCTCTAAAGGAGTTTTGAGGAAAAATTTCTGTAAACATAAATTCCTTTTGAAGTTTTGTAAATTAACAAATACATCAAATTTGTCAATGTTATTGGTTGGAGCAAACTTTAGACCTTTTTGTAACACCTTTATCTCTGATGGTGTTAGAACCTTCTCACTAAGGCTAGGGTCAGACGAACGCATTTTTCACGTTGTCCGTGAAAAAGTGCGGTCGAACGAACGTACGTATTTTTCCCCGGAATACGCGACAGCGGTCATACGATGCGCCTTTTCGTCCGTGATTTTCTACGGATCATCAATAAAACACTTTTTGAGTCTGGACGTTATGTTAGCCGGACATTAGCAGCGTCTGACGTCTCCTAATCACACACACACGCCGCTATGCGGCCGCAGCGCACTCTGTACGTCAGTAGTAGCGGTTTGACGTTCTTGAAAAAATGCGTTCGTTGGCCACTTGCGTTGCGCGGACGAACTTTTGTGCGGCCGTTCGTCGTATGTTCCCCGGCATTGGATGTCATTTGCTGCTAGTACGGCCGTGATTTCGTGTGGCTAAACGCACGTTAAAACTGCGCTAGTCTGACCCTAGCCTTAGGTTAAAAATACCCTCTGTGTTTATCTCCTTTCTCTTTTTTCTCTGTTGGACCAATCTCCCTGCTCTAATTCCCCTTCTGATCTTTCCCATCTTCTTTTCCTGTCCCCTTCTATTTGTCTTATATCCGTATCCCTGGGTTCTCTGTTTGGTTCCCTCTCTCCTGGTCGATCCCATAAAAAAACCTGATCATCTTGATGGTCTGTCAGGACATAGAATCTATTATTCAAAAGGGATGGGGTCTTCTCTATTCATCATATTATGTTTATAGGTGACTCCTTCTTTATTATTCCCAGAATTCCCATTCTCCATGTGGCATCTGGAATTCTCCCCCAATGGAACATAATTGGGGTTCTGTACTAGCTCATGGGATGACCCTCTTATGTCCCCATTATTTCTCCATGGCAGTCTAGTTCTATTCTCCTCCCACTGTCTTTTAGGTCTATTATCCTCCCATTGTCTTCTGGGTCCAGAATGTAAATTAGAATTATAATAATTACCATTATGTGAATTGAATCTATTATTATCATTCTGGAATTTTGGTCTATTAGAGGGTGGTATCCATGATCTATTGTCCCATGTTCTTTGCCTATGTTGTTGAATATTGTCTTTCTGATGTGGTTTAAACCCTTCTCGGGCATTACTCATCTCATATTTCTTGTGCACATTTCCTTTTCTATAATCATCTACATCTCTTTCATACTTCCTTTTTTTAGTAGAGAGCATGTCCTTTTCTAGTTTTAAGAGTTTTTCTTCTAGGTTTTTGAAAATTCCCATCCTTTCCTCATTTATTTTTTCGTTTTCAATCATGTTGGGGAGTTTTTCAATCTCTATATTGATTTTAGGTAATTTTTCTTTTTTCTTTGTTATGATATAGTCCATCATACTGATTGCAAAACTCTCCAACAGAGTATCCCAACCTGTGATGAAATCCTCATCCTTTTCTGATGTCGGGGTTTTTTGAAATCTAAGGCCTCTAGGTGTAATTCCTTCCTTTTTATATTTTTCCAGGGTAGCTATTTCCAATTTTACTTTCACTTCTCTTATTAAATTCCTTTCCAATTCTATCAGAGGTTCTCTAATATTCCTATTATCGATGGTGTCCCTTATTATAGAGGGACCATTACCAAAAAAATCTTCTACATTAGAACCAACATGATTTCTATATTGATGTAAAGACATGTTCCTAGGCTGCTATATTCACTTATAGGAGATTTACCATAAACAGATAAATGAATAAAAGAAACAGTGAAGCGCCTTCAGAAAAGTGACTAAACATACACGCTACACATTGAACACAGAGGTTCTCCTAAAAACCTGATAACATGTATTGTAGAAAATCAACGGAGCGCCAGCGAACTGGATGTACGATTAGTCACTACACATGTCCAAATTAGCTGTCTTCTAAATCATCACGAGGAAGCCACTCTTTTGAGTGAAAGAAGATCTCTGCAGAAGAAAAGGAATATAATAGCGCAATATGTCGGTCCACCATAAGAGGAAAGATGAACAGTCGTGGTCCTACTCACATGCCGCTGAGCCCAACCTCGGCTCTAGGGTGAATGGCAGTTATGGGTCTTCAAAGATGTTCAGGTGCCCATATACCCGCAATAAGATTCTTCAACACTGTACATCCGCAGTAAGGTTCTACAAACACTTTCCCCTGCAGTGAATCAAATAGTACCAACGCACTTTCTGGTGCAATATCGTTTTAAAAAATAACACAGTGGGTACTCATAAGTAGTTACACTCACATGCTGGTGAGCCGCATTGGCTCCAAGATGTCACACAGGAATATTTTAAGGTAATTCCAAAACCTTCTTGTAAATCACGTTCCAGGAAGCAGCAGTAGTATAAAATAAATTTATTTAACACATAAAATAGTTACCAGTACGCGTTTCGCTCCTTGGAGCTTCCTCAGCTGGTATCAACAGACTTGTGTCTGCTGCTTCCTTATAAACTGTTTAGAATGACCCATTGCATCTTTATCTTTAATCAAAACATCTGAGTATAATTAAGATCAATTAAAAACAATTCAGACCAAATTAAAAACCATTAAAAACAATTAAAAACACTTGTGGTGTGTAGTGTGGCCAACATAGGCGTCTATGCGTTGCTCTCCAGCGTGAACCGCATGTAAATACCCCTCCATGACCCTTAAAAGCATACAAAGACGCCACCAGCGTCATCGATCGCAGCAGTGTAGACGCGCATGCGCACAATAGGACGCATGTGCGCAGCCAAACCAAGGCATCACACACCCAGCGTTCGTTCATATACAGGCGCCCAAACCTTACTAACATCCCACCAAAAACATGGCGGACAACGCATCGCCTCACAGGCCAAATGTCAAAGAAACAGCTGGTGATAAATAAATCGAACGCACAATCTGCTAATATGGATTAATTAGCATAATGAGCACCATGGCTAATTCGGAGGATCAATAAACAATGTGCATATGTGCCCAAGCCACACTGACATCCCAACAAAAACATGGCAGACAGCACGTCACCTCACAGGCCAAATGTTACCAAAGGAAACACAACGCACAATCCGCTGATGTGGGCTTAATTAGCATAATGAGCACCATGGCTAATTCGGAGGATCAATAAACAATATGCATATGTAAAATACACAGGACATCTATCCCTCCACAAAGCATAACAACTCTCAATAAACTAAAAAGGTATTCTTAATATATAAATATACATCCATCAATGTGTTAGTGCTATCCTACTAATACGCTTCTAATCCCCCTCCCGCCCGATACTCACCTCCCTCGCTGGATCCCTCGGCGATCTGGCAGGGAGGAAGCCTGCCCATGTGATTTACATGGGCAGGCGAGGCTGATGATGTCGCCACGCTGCGTGGTGACGTCATCAGCAGGCGTCCCCATGCAACGCAATGGAGGGGAGGGGGGGCTCCTTAGGAGCCCTCTTTCTCCCCAACCATTGCAGCTAGGGAGATGCTTTTTACACCGCTGAAAAGGGGAGAGTCTCCCCTTTTCAGTGGTGTATAGCATTAACTGTTTTGCCGCCGGATCACATTTGGGCACCAATTGGCGCCAAAACGCGATTCGAACCTGGAGGGGGGCTGACATCTTGGATGTCAGCCAAGCCTCCAGGTCCCCCCCACCCACTGACAACCTCACCATATGTGTGAGGATGTCAGTGGGCCAGTTAACAATCTAGCTGCCATGTAGAGATAAGGGGATCCTAAGGATCCCCATGTCTCCCGATCCATGGCAGCTAGATGGTCATATTTGAAAGGCCTGATTATGGCCTTTTCAATGATAAAAAAACATGACCAGGTTTGGTTTAAAAAAAAAAAATTTATGTTTTTTTTGTCTGGGGGGTTTAATTAAATAGGACCTAGGCTGTCATCTAAAAATAATTAGCACAAAATGGTCAGAATGAGCGCAGCGCACATAGGTGAACTGTCTCAGCAGTGAAGGGGTTAAAAAGCAAACGCATGTAAAAATTGGGAGTTTCTAGTCTTGGGGCAAAATTTTTAACCTATTTAGCCGGGGTCTTTTTGGGTGGTTGTAGATTTTGGGGATTAAATTACGAAAAAGTGGGTTTTTACCATTTTTTTCCTCATATTTCATATTTTTTTTATAGTAAATTATTCGATATGATGGAAATAATGGTATTTCTAGAAAGTCGATTTAATGGCGGGAAAAAGGGTGTATAATATGTGTGGGTTAAATAAACGAGTAAGTGGAAAATTTGACCTAAACACTAACAGTGCAGAAACGTAAAAACAGCAGCGGTCACTAAAAGACGGATTTGTGTAAAACCGCCCGGTCACTAAGGGGTTAATATCTGCAACATGTTTAAGGTATCTTTTAAGTGTGACGGAATAGTACGTACAATGGATTGAAGGATTATGTCTACATATTCTGATAAGTGGCTGGTTATTGATTCTATACCAGCCACTATAAATGTACCAGGGGTTTGTCACAGAACGGACATGAGAGCTCTTTTCAGCGAGCCACAGGACTAAAGACTGAACCCTTTTTAAAGACCATTTTTCCTGTTTTCATTTTCGTTTTGCGTGTGAGCCTATGGACCTCTTATTTTATTGCTAGATGTGGTTTTATTGGTGTAATGTAATAAAAATGTACCGTGTATGATGTGACTGTAAAAGTATGAAAGAAACCGTTTGTATGTGTTTTTCCCTGTCGCCATTTTGCTCATCCCAGCATGGTTTCACAGAACAAAGGATCTCATGCCCCAAAATGGAGGATGCAGTGGGCCAGAGGATTGGAGGTTTTTCCAAGACCTCATCTGCCTAATCCCCTGGACAATGGGGGAGCCTGAAAGGGCAAAATAGAGGATACAGCAAACCAGCTGATTGGAGCCTTTTCCAAGACCTCATCTGCCTAATCCCTGGACAATGGGGAGGCTGAAAGGGACCAGATAGGGAACAGGAGGCTGGGAAAGGAGCCAATCAGTGCTGGTTGTGTGGGTGGGGGAGTTGGTAATCTGTTTGTGTGAAGTTGTATAAATGACCCTGTTGAAACCCATAAAATTCAGTTCACTGTTTTAAAGCATACAGCCACGTCTGGTGTCTTCATTTCAGAGCTACAATCACTATTGCAGGAGACACTCAGATGTCTCCTGCATCACCACTCAACCCAGGAACGGGATCCCCAAGGCAACACCGCACCATCTCTCCAGACGCCGGACCAACGCCATTTCATCCTCCAGGCCGCTCGAGACGCTGAGTGCCGTGCCACTCGGTAGTCGGGCCGGACGCCATCAAAGGGGGGGTCAGATAGAGCAGGACCGCAGGCGGACTTCCATCCCGTCACAGGGTTTAACTGGGTTTTTATGTATTTTTGGGAGGATATAAAAATATGGTGTCTTTGTAAGCTTCATAGACAAATACTCAAACTCCGATTTATTTCGGATACCCTTATCCCAACCCTCTTGGAGGAGGAGTTCCCTTTTATGTCTTCTATCCTTAACCGGATCGGATCATAATTTACCGTAGGTCAAATCATCATTTAAAATGCGTATGACCTCCTCTTGATATAGTTCTTTAGACAAAATGACCGTCCTGCCGCATTTATCGGCGGGTTTTATAACTATATTGGGGTCTTTTTGTAGATTTTTGGGTGCTAAATTTTCTTCCTTGGTGAGGTTGTAGTTGTTTATTTTTGTAGACATCTTTTCTATGTTGGGGTCTTCGCACTCTTTTGTCTGTGACAAAACCTCCAGCGGCACTGAACTTCCTTTCAGAAAGCACGCTAGATGAAGGGCAACCTAGTAGCTGCATAGCATATTGGCTAAGTTCTGACCAGTGATCCAATCTCAACACCCAGTAAGCCAGTGGATCATCTGCTGGAAAGGTATCCAGGTCTGCCCTTGCCCCTAGGTAGTCCTGCAACATATGGTGAAGACGCTGGCAATTGGTGCCTACATTTGACATCCCTGCGCGTCGTGGACTAAAAAAATTTAAGAAATGCATCAGTCAAGCGGCCCTTGCCTTCACTACTATTCCTCTGATCATCCGCAGCCTCAGAAGCACCTGTGTCATCACTTCCAGTTACTGGAAAATTGCTACACAAGTGTCGCTTTAGAGCGTCCAAGTTTTTTCATCCTGTGCTCCCTCTGTGCGGGCAGGATGAGCTCTGCAACTTTACCCTTGTATTGTGGATCAAGAAGGGTTGCCAACCAGTAATGATCCCTCTCCTTGATAGCACGAATCCTGGGGTCCTTTAGCAGGCTTTGCATTATAAGGGAGCCCATGCAGCGTAGGTTGGAGGTGGCATTAGATTCTGAGTCTTCCTGGTCAATGAGGATGACCGTATCGTGCACTTCCTTCTCCCAGCCATGTACTAGTCCTTGTGTTTCTGGGCACACAAAACCCTCCCTTGAGGAATCCCCACCTTCAATGCCCCCACTACTTAAATATTCCTCCTCCTCCTGTCTGATCTGAGGAGGACCCACTGGAATGCTGTCTGCGGAAAGACTGGGGCCTTCAGAGCTAGGGAAGGCCTCCTCTTCCTCCCGCTGCTCTGCCTCTAGAGCCACATCTATAATTCCCCGCAGAGTGTGCTCCAGCAGGAACACTAAAGGAATTGTGTCACTGATGCATGCACTGTCCCTGCTCACCATCCTCGTTCGCTGCTTCCTCAAATGGTGATAGTACAGTGCATGCATCATTGATCATCACCCACTGTGGGGGGGAAAAAAAAACAAGTTGACCTGAACCTGTCCTTGTGCCATACTCACACAGGTACTCGTTGATGGCCCTCTCCTGCTTGTGCAGACACTGCAGCATTGCTAATGTCGAGTTCCACCTGGTGGGCATGTCATAGATCAGACGGTTTGTGGGAAGGTGGAATTCTCTTTGAATTTCTGCCAGGTGAACGCTTGCCGGGAATGACCATCTGAAGTGGCTGCAGACTTTTCAGGCCTGGCTGAGAGACTCTGCCAGCCCTGGGTACCTGGTTAGGAAACGCTGTACCACTAGATTTAGGACGTGTGCTAGGCATGGTACATGCGTAAATTTACCCTTGCGTAGGGCGGAGAGAAGGTTGCTGCCATTATCACAGACGACCATTTCCAGCTGAAGCTGGCGTGGTGCTAACCATCGCTGCACCTGCCCCTGCAGAGCTGACAGAATTTCTTGCCCGGTTTGGCTCCTGTCCCCTAAACAAACCAGCTCAAGCACAGTATGGCATCTTTTTGCTTGAGCCATTGCGTAGCCCTGTCGGGCGAAGGTTTAACTGCCGCTTCGCCAGAGACACAGAAGGAGGAGGAGGAGGAAGAGGGAGAGGTGGTAGTGGAGCAGACAGACCTCATACAAGCAGCTTTCTGGAGGCGTGGTGGATGAACAAGCTCCAGCACAGAGCCCCGTCTTGGATCCCTCCCAGCTGCAATCAGAGTTACCCAGTGTGCCATGAAGGAAATGTAACGACCCTGTCCATGCTTGCTGGACCTTGTGTCTAATGTCACGTGCACCTTGCTGCTGACTGCCTTTCCCAATGACTCCATAAACTTGTCTTCCACGTGCTGGTATAGTGCTGGAATGGCCTTCTGTGAAAAGTAATGGCGTTTTGGAACAGGCCACTGTGGTACAGCACATTCAGCAAATTCACGGAAGGGAGCAGAGTCCACCAGCTGGAAATGCAGCAGTTGGAATGCGAGTAATTTTGCTAAGCTGGCATTTAGACGCTGTGCTTGGGGATAGATGGGACTATATTCTTTCTTACGCTGCCGCAGCTCAGGCAATGTAATCTGACTGCGTAAATCTTCAGCTGATGTGATGCTGTCACATTGTGAAGGAGCTGGTACATCCATTACTGTAGCATCATCCCAGTCAGTGGAGGTTGTAGGCAATGACATGGCAGGACATACAGTGGGGGTAGAGACAGATGAGGAGGAGGACCTACGCAAAGTTTTGCGCCAGTGGGATGTGTGGCAGGTGGTCATATGTAGGGATGAGCTGTTCGGGTTCGGACAGTTCGGGGTTCGACCCGAATTTAGCCTGTTCGAGCAGATCGCGAACACCGAACATTTCTGGGTGTTCGCCGCATGTTCGACCACAATGGACCACAATGCATTTTCCCACTGGCCTGAAGCTCGTAAGTGGCTACAGCCTTGCACCTGACCACAGGTCTGGTGCAAGACTGGTTCAACACTATGCCAATCACCGCTCAGAGTCCTGATTGGGCAAATTTTGCCCAATCATGGGCTCACAGAGCTAAGTCCTGCAGCTCACTATATAACGTTTCCACGCAGCACTTCTGCACGCATTTCAGAGGAGATTTCAGAGGAGATAGTTGTGTCTTGTTACTGCCGGTCTGCCACGCTACTGGGGGGGGGGGGAGTCTGGTGGTGTCTCATTTCTACCAAATATCAGGGAATTTAGGTGATGTGTGTCTTGTCACTGTGCCAGCAATTTTTTTTGGGGTTTACAACTTTGTTGAAAACATTTGTGAATTGAGGTGATCTTCTGTGTCTTGTCATACAGGCAGCAAGATTTTTTGGGGCTCACTAATTTCTTTAAAACATTTGTGAATTGAGGTGATCTTCTGTGTATTGTCACACAGCCAGCAAGTTTTTTTGGGGCTCACTAATTTCTTTAAAACATTTGTGAATTGAGGTTATCTGTGTCTCGTCACACATCCAGTACCATGCTGTATTTTGGGGCTCACTAATTTCTACAAAACATTTGTGAATTGAGGTGATCTGTGTCTCGTCACACATCCAGTACCACGCTGTATTTTGGGGCTCACTAATTTCTACAAAACATTTGTGAATTGAGGTGATCTGTGTCTCGTCACACATCCAGTACTGTGCATTATTTTGGGGGTCACTAATTTCTACAAAGCATTTGTGAATTGAGGGGAATCTGTGTCTCGTCACACATCCAGTACCACACATTATTTTGGGGCTCACTAATTTCTTCAAACAAAACATTTGTGAATTGAGGTGATCTGTGTCTCGTCCCTGGCTGCCAGCTATCAGTGTGTCTCACTGAGTTATACCAGAGTTCTTTAAAGCTTTATACCAGAGTTCTGTATATATTAATCTATATATCACTCACCATGTCTGAAAGAACAAAAAGGACAGGCAGACGCTCCCAGCCACAGATATGAGGGCAAGCAGCCCCTGTGTCGGGAGGCAGTGCCTCTGGTCGTGGTGGACGTGGTGCATCCTCTGCAGGGGCACGCTTGTCCTTTCTAACTGGTGCTGGCCGTCTTAAGCAGCAGCAACATACAGAGGATTTGGTGGATTGGCTAACCAGGCCATCCTCATCCTCCGAGTCCTCTGCCAGCCAGGCTTCTAGTGCTTTACAGTCCACCTCAGCTGCCAAAACCATCTAATGCAGCCTCCATGTCCACAGTTACTCCTGCCATAGCCTCACTATCACACACGGAGGAGTCAGCTGAATTGTTTGACTACAATGAGAGTGACATGCTGCTTGAGGATGCGCAGCAAGTACAGTGCTCTGATACAATCTCTGAGGTTGAGCAAGGGAGTATAATCAACCTAGAGGAAGGGGGTGCCAGTGATGACACACAAATAACTGGTACTCATGTTGCCCCAGCAGCTGCAGCATACTGCCAAGTTGGCTCCAGTGACGAGGAGATAGGGGGTGAAGATGACAATGATGATGAGGTCACTGACTCCACCTGGGTGCCAGATCGAACAGAGGAATTAAGGGAGGAAGAGGGGGAGGAGGAGGCACAGCAAACACGAGGCAAAACATCTTCTGTGACCAACCGTAGCACTAGCCAGTCCAAGGCATCACATGTCAGAGCTGCTCCGGTTCAGAGAGCTGTTGTCTCAAAGAACACATGCAGGAACTCTGTTGTCTGGGAGTTCTTTAAGAAATGTGCAGTAGAGTGCAGCGTTGCTATTTGTAATCTATGTCAGATGAGACTACAGTAATGGATGTACCAGCTCCTTCACAATGTGACAGCATCCCATCAGCTGAAGATTTACGCAGTCAGATCACGTTGCCTGAGCTGCGGCAGCTTAAGAAAAAATATAGTCCCATCTATCCCCAAGCACAGCGTCTAAATGCCAGCTTAGCAAAATTACTCGCATTGCAGCTGCTGCCTGTCCAGCTGGTGGACTCTGCTCCCTTTCGTGAATTTGCTGAATGTGCTGTACCACAGTGGCAGGTTCCAAAACGCCATTACTTTTCACGCAAGGCCATTCCAGCACTATTCCAGAACGTGGAAGACAATGTTATCCAGTCATTGGGAGAGGCAGTCAGCAGCAAGGTGCATGTGACTTTAGACATGTGGTCCAGCAAGCATGGACAGGGTCGTTACATTTCCTTCATGGCACACTGGGTAACTCTGATTGCAGCTGGGAGTGATCCAAGACGGGGCTCTGTGCTGGAGCTTGTTCATCCACCACGCCTCCAGAAAGCTGTTTGTATGAGGTCTGTCTGCTCCACCCACCACCACCACCTCTCCCTCTTCCTCCTCCTCCTTCTCTGTCTCTGGCGAAGTGTCAGTTAAACCGACGCCTGACAGGGTCTACGCAATGGCTCAAGCAAAAAGATGCCATACTGTGCTTGAGCTGGTTTGTTTAGGGGACAGGAGCCACACCGGGTCAGAAATTTTGTCAGCTCTGCAGGGGCAGGTGCAGAGATGGTTAACACCACGCCAATTTGAGCTGGGAATGATTGTCTGCGATAATGGCAGCAACCTTCTCTCCGCCCTATGCAAGGGTAAATTGACGCATGTACCTGTAATGCCCCACGTCGCGGTCGGACCGCAGCTGCCATATTGGGACGCCTGGCAGACTCATCTGAGGTCCCTCGTGGCGCGTCGCTCCCTGATTCCGATCTTCAGCTCGAGGGAGGAGAGCCAGGATGTGTCCCACGCCGTCTCCGGGATCCAACTGAACAGGAGGCAAGCGCGCATGCGCGATCGTCCATCCTAGAGCATGAAGACCTAGGTACTCTGGCGCCCTCTGCTGGTCAAGTTAAGGTACTGCATCCCACCTGCACTGGAGATCCTCGTATACCACCAATTAATCTACCTAGCACTCAGGTATCCCTATTACACCTGCGAGTCCAGGTGAACGGTGTTCGTATGATTCCCTGAACCCTATTTAAACCTGCCGCCTTCTCCAGTTCACTAACCAGGTTATACTGTGGTTATACCACGTTACCCAGTGGTTCCCCTTCGTGTTCCTCTAAAAGGATTCTGACTTCCGTTCCTGCTGCCGATACAGCTTCGCCTCTGTTCCTGTTGCCACGGTACCAGCTCCACTTCTGTTCCGGCCATCACGGTACCAGCTCCACTCCGGTTCCTGTTGTCACGGTACCAGCTCCACTCCGGTTCCTGTTGCCACGGTACCAGCTCCACTTCTGTTCCGGCCATCACGGTACCAGCTCCACTCCGGTTCCTGTTGCCACGGTACCAGCTCCACTTCTGTTCTGGCCATCACAGTACCAGCTCCGCTTCTGTTCCCGTTGCCACGGTACAGCTCCGCTCCGTTCCTGTTGCCACGGTACAGCTCCGCTTCTGTTCCTGCTGCCACGATACAGCTCCGCTTCTGTTGCCACGATACCGCTCCGCTCCTGTTCCTGTTGCCACGGTACAGCTCCGCTCCTGTTCCTGTTGCCACGGTACAGCTCCGCTCCGGTTCCTGTTGCCACGGTACAGCTCCGCTCCTGTTCCTGTTGCCACGGTACAGCTCCGCTCCTGTTCCTGTTGCCACGGTACAGCTCCGCTCCGGTTCCTGTTGCCACGGTACAGCTCGCTCCTGTTCCTGTTGCCACGGTACAGCTCCGCTCCTCTTCCTGTTGCCACGGTACAGCTCCGCTCCGGTTCTGTTGCCACGGTACAGCTCCGCTCTGTTCCTGCGCCACGATACAGCTCCGCTTCTGTTGCCACGATACAGCTCCGCTTCTGTTCCTGCCACCACGGTACAGCTCCATTCCGCTTCCATATTCAAGATTGCCATCGCAGTGCCAGTTCCACCTCCCGGCATACCTCTACCCCTGGACTATTTCCAAGATTGCAACTGTATTTATTTATCCTTACAACTCTCCGTTCTGGACTCTTATTTCTGTCAAAAGAAACATTACATTACTTTATTCTGGACTTATATTTTGTTGCCTTCAGTAAAGCTTAATCCATCATATTCCTTCTGGTCTCCTCCTTCAGCTTGCCATTGGGTTCCATACACCCAACACCATACAGGGGTCAAAGCCTCTGTCCTTACAGAATAACCTGGTTCGAAAACATGGAACCCGCAAGCTCGAACCAAATCCTACTGTACTTACAGAACAAGTGTCAGCACTAACCAAGGTGGTACAGAAACTACAAACCGGCCAAGAAGCCCTATTGCATAAGGAAAGAAGCCGGGCTGAGAGTACTGCATTACCTCCATCACCATCCGGCTCTATGATACAGCAGGTGGATCTGCCCGCTCCCGAGCCCAGAGTCAACATGCCTGAACGGTTTGCCGGTGATCGCACAAGGTATCGTACGTTCATCACCGCCTGTGAGCTCATGTTTTCACTTTGTCCACGTACCTATGGATCGGACTCTGTGAAGGTGAGGTCAGCCATCTCCTTACTGTCTGGACCTCCACAGGAATGGGCCTTCCAGTTATTACGTGAAGGAAGCCCCCTATTGACTTCCTGGGGTTCCTTTGTCTGAGCTATGAATCCTATCTATGATGACCCTCTAAGGTCTTCCGCTGCACTAACCACCATCCGACATCTAAAACAAGGAAGGCGACCGGTGGAGGATTACATCTCTGAGTTCCGGGCAGTGGCAGCTGATACAGGCCTGAATGATGTGGGCCTTAAAGATCACTTTCGTCATGGTCTTTCCGAACAATTGAAAGATGAATTGGCTCGTATAGGAGTACCTACTTCCTTGGAGGCCTTGATCACCCAGTCTCTGGTCTTGGACCAACGCTTCAGAGAACGACGTCAAGAGAGACTCTCTAATGCTCCTTTCACCTCTCCTCGAAGACACGAACCTTCTCCTGTGTCTTCTCCACGACCGACCTCCTCCTCTTCAAATCCCGAACCCATGGAGATTGGTACTACCAAAGGTTCGCTGTCGCCCTCTGAGCGTGATAGACGTCGCAGCCAGAATCTCTGCCTGTATTGCGGCCAACCAGGTCATCTTTTGCGTGGCTGCCCTACACGACCACCACGTCCCTCTGAAAGAGGTAAGAACCATCCAACTATTGCCTCTCTTCAAAGTGTGGTCGGCTCTGCTTCTACTCACCTAGCCATTCCTGTCACCTTACAGTGGGGAGATAGAAGCGTCGATTTGAACGCCATCCTCGACTCCGGAGCCAGTAACAGCATCTTTGACCTATCCCTTGCTACCTCCTTGGCTGTTCCTACTCAGCTAAAAAAGAAACCCGTGCCTCTGCATATGGTGGATGGAAGCACCCTACGCACCGGTCCAGTTACCCACGAAACCACCCTCTTGAAGCTCCTAATTGGAACCAAGCACCAGAAAATCTTCAGTGGGACATTGTTCCTTCACCCTTATTCCCTATAGTTCTGGGACTTCCTTGGCTCCGCACCCATAACCCATATATTGATTGGCCTTCCAATACCGTGTCCTTCCCCTCCTGTCACTGTCGAGTCCACTGCATGAACGGCTCCAAGTCCGAGAAGGTCGCCTTTTCCACCTATCCATCTTCCACGCTACCACCTAAGTATTCAGAATTTCAAGACGTATTGAGAAAAAAGGGGTCGATACACTTCCTCCACACAGAGAGTACGACTGTCCTATTGACCTCCTTCCAGGAGCACCTATACCCCATGGACGTATCTTTAACCTGTCTGTTCCCGAATCACAGTCTCTGAAGGACTACATCGAAGACAGTCTTACAAAGGGATTCATCCGTCACTCTACATCTGCTGCTGGAGCGGGTATCTTCTTCGTTGGGAAAAGAGACGACGGCCTCCACCCTTGCGTTGACTATAGGGCATTAAACGCGATCACAGTATGGAATCGCTACCCGCTCCCATTGATTCCTGAACTACTCGACAGGGTGAAGGATGCGTGTATTTTTACTAAGATTGATCTTCGCGGAGCGTATAACTTGGTCCGCATGAGAAAAGGAGACGAGTGGAAGACCGCCTTTCGATCCCGATACGGTCACTTCGAGTATCTCGTCATGCCATTTGGGTTATGCAATGCTCCAGCCGCCTTCCAGCATTTCCTCAACGACATCTTCCGTGACGTTCTGGATACCTTCCTTGTGGTCTACCTCGACGATCTCTTGGTATACTCTCGAACCATCCAAGAACATGAACAGCACGTCTGTCTCGTGTTATCTCGTCTTCGTCAACATAAGCTATATGGCAAAATCGAGAAAAGCACTTTTGAAAAATCCTCTATAGAATTCCTGGGATATGTCCTATCACCAGGACATGTTGAAATGGACAAAGCCAAGATTAAGGCAATCCTAGACTGGCCGACACCCAGAGATAAAAAGATGGTTCAGCAATTTATGCGATTCGCCAACTTTTATCGTCGCTTCATTCGGTCATTATCTCATCTCACCGCACCCATCACTTCCCTGACCAAAAAAGATGTGAGATTCTGTTGGACTGAAGAAGCTCAGCAGGCCTTCGACAAACTGAAAGAAAGCTTCACCCAAGCCCCCATCCTGAAACAACCAGACATCGATTTACCATATTCTCTGGAGACAGACGCCTCCGATATCGCCCTAGGAGCAATTCTCTCCCAGAAATCGGGAGTCAAGAACCGTATGCATCCCGTGGCTTTTATTCCAGACGTCTTTCCCCAGCCGAAAAGAATTACAGTATAGGTGAGAAAGAGCTCCTGGCGATCAAAAGTGCCCTCGAGGAATGGAGACACCTTCTCGAAAGGGCGAAACATCCCGTGGTCGTCTACACGGACCACCGCAATTTGGAATATCTCCGCACCGCCAAAAGATTGCGACCTCGACAAGCCAGATGGGCGTTATTCTTCGCCCGCTTCTGTTGCAAATTACCTACAGACCTGGAGTAAGAAATGGTAAGGCAGATGCGCTTTCCCGTCGGTACGACTCAGACGCCTTTCCTTCCACCACTCAACCCGACTCCATCCTGCCTGACGAATTCTTCTGTGCCTCACAAGGATCCTTAATAGAAAATCTAAAGAAATATAGTCTTCAACCACCGACTGACGTTCAGGGGCTCATACCCAACGATGGTCGTTTCTATCATGACGAACAAATATATGTTCCTCCTGAGGTTCGTCTACAGGTATTGCAACACTCCCACGACATCCCGGCTGCTGGACATGGTGGCATCAAGAAAACCATAGATGCCGTACATCGACACTTCTGGTGGCCATCCGTGAAGAAGGACATCATCGCCTTTGTAACCTCTTGTTCTGTTTGTGCACGCAACAAACAACCCCGCACCCGTCCTGCTGGTCTTCTCCAACCCCTGGCTCCACCGCTGCATCCGTGGAAAGATATTTCGATGGACTTTATAGTAGATCTTCCCCCTTCGCATCGCTACACCACCATCCTGGTAGTGGTAGACCGCTGTACCAAGATGGCCCATTTCATACCAGCAGTAGGCCTACCCACAGCAGCTGAAACAGCCACCTTGTTCATCAAGGAGATATTCCGTCTCCATGGTACTCCTCGTTCCATTGTCACAGACAGAGGATCTCAGTTTACTTCCCGTTTTTGGTCCCAAATGTGTCGTAGCTTAAAAATTGCCAGGTGTCTTTCTTCAGCCTTTCATCCACAGAGTAACGGCCAGACTGAGCGGACAAATCAGACGCTGGAACAATACCTTCGTTGCTTCACCACGCATCTCCAAGACGACTGGCTGGACGTCATACCGACTGCCGAATTTGCGTACAATAATCAGGTACACTCATCAACTCGCTTTTCACCTTTCTTTGCCAATTACGGTTATCATCCTAGCACTCTTCCGGAGATGCCGCTCAACACTCCAATTCCAGAAGTATCAACCCGCTTGAGAAACCTACGCGGTCAACTACGAACGCTACGCCACCAGTTGTTACTAGCCCAACAAAACCAAAAGAAATATGCTGATCGTGATCGCAAGGAAGCTCCTGTGTATGCACCCGGAGACAAGGTGTTACTATCCACGGCTCATCTCCGTTTGGATTGTCCTTCGAAAAAGCTGGGCCCTCGCTACATTGGCCCATTCCCGGTCCTCAGAATGGTTAACTCCGTGGCGGCCCGCTTAACTCTTCCTCCTTCCTACAGGATCCATCCTGTCTTCCATGTATCTCTCCTGAAACCCTGGCATGAGAATCCGTTCCCCAATCGGAATACTAAACCACCTTCTCTTGTACCCATATCTGGAGAAGAGGAATTCGAGATATCACGTATTCTGGATTCGAGACTCCGTTACGGCAGGTTAGAATACTTGGTACACTGGAAGGGATACGGTCCTGAAGAACGATCTTGGGAACCCAGTGCCAGCGTCCATGCTCCTGCAAAGGTTCGTGCCTTTCATGTCCGTTATCCTTCCAAGCCGTCGACCAAGCGCACCCGGGGGTTGCGCCTTGGTGGGGGTTCCTGTAATGCCCCACGCCGCGGTCGGACCGCGGCCGCCATATTGGGACGCCTGGCAGACTCACCTGAGGTCCCTCGTGGCGCATCGCTCCCTGATTCCGATCTTCAGCTCGAGGGAGGAGAGCCAGGATGTGTCCCACGCCGTCTCCGGGATCCAACTGAACAGGAGGCAAGCGCGCATGCGCGATCGTCCATCCTAGAGCATGAAGACCTAGGTACTCTCCGGTTCCTGTTGTCACGGTACCAGCTCCACTCCGGTTCCTGTTGCAACGGTACCAGCTCCACTTCTGTTCCGGCCATCACGGTACCAGCTCCACTCCGGTTCCTGTTGCCACGGTACCAGCTCCACTTCTGTTCCGGCCATCACAGTACCAGCTCCGCTTCTGTTCCCATTGCCACGGTACAGCTCCGCTCCGGTTCCTGTTGCCACGGTACAGCTCCGCTTCTGTTCCTGCTACCACGATACAGCTCCGCTTCTGTTTCCACGATACCGCTCCGCTCCTGTTCCTGTTGCCACGGTACAGCTCCGCTCCTGTTCCTGTTGCCACGGTACAGCTCCGCTCCGGTTCCTGTTTCCACGGTACAGCTCGCTCCTGTTCCTGTTGCCACGGTACAGCTCCGCTCCGGTTCCTGTTGCCACGGTACAGCTCGCTCCTGTTCCTGTTGCCACGGTACAGCTCCGCTCCTCTTCCTGTTGCCACGGTACAGCTCCGCTCCGGTTCCTGTTGCCACGGTACAGCTCCGCTTCTGTTCCTGCTGCCACGATACAGCTCCGCTTCTGTTGCCACGATACAGCTCCGCTTCTGTTCCTGCCACCACGGTACAGCTCCATTCCGCTTCCATATTCAAGATTGCCATCGCAGTGCCAGTTCCACCCCGGCATACCTCTACCCCTGGACTATTTCCAAGATTGCAACCGTATTTATTTATCCTTACAACTCTCCGTTCTGGACTCTTATTTCTGTCAAAAGAAATATTACATTACTTTATTCTGGACTTATATTTTGTTGCCTTCAGTAAAGTTTAATCAATCATATTCCTTCTGGTCTCCTCCTTCGGCTTGCCATTGGGTTCCATACACCCAACACCATACAGGGGTCAAAGCCTCTGTCCTTACAGTACCATGCCTAGCACACGTCCTAAATCTGGTGGTACAGCGTTTCCTAACCAAGTACCCAGGGCTGCCAGTGTAACGGTGAGCCCCCTATAGGGTGATGGGGAGCCCCCAATCTGTGGAGGTTGAAGCCTTTAGGCAGGTATGTGGTATAACAGGCAGTAACAGGATCAAGCACAACACCTTCAGACTATTACTTCAGAACCAGGGAGTATTACAGGAGAACTAACAGGCTACTAAGCTCCAAAGGTTTCGAGACCAATGGATAACTTAGAGCACCCAACAATACAGAGGAAAGCAAAACTTGAGCTTTAGAACTAGAAGGTATTTGGCAAGACAGAATGAACTGTGTAAGCTGCAGGGCAGCACTCAATACTGATACAATAATACAGACTGATGAACCCGACACTACCAGCCAGGGAGTACAGATAAGGTCCTGAGTGCCACTCAACAGCAAGTTGGCTTCGTGGCCAGATGTCTGCTGAGTGAAAACAGCTACAAAATGCACAAACACAATAATACATGAAACAGACAAGGTTATTACTAGAGAGGTCCAAAATTCCAAGCAAAAGGTCATACACGGGATATCAGAAATACATCAGGGGTCAGACAAGAGAGGAATCAAACACAAGAGCCAGAGGTCATACACGGGTAGTCAGAACAAGAGGAACAATAATACAGCGCACAGGAACTAGGTAGAATAAGGTCTATCCTGGTCCAAGGATCAAGGGAAACCCTGGGCCTACATATAGGGCAGAACATGTCATGTGACCGCAGACCAATAAGCCCAACAGATGGCCTGCAGCTTGAAAACGAAAACAAACAGGAATCCCTGCTACCACCAGCAGGAGGCAGGGCCGACACGTGACAGCCAGAGCTTCTCATCCAGGCCAGAAAAGTCTGCAGCCACTTCAGACGGTCATTCCCAGCAAGCGTTCGCCTGGCAGAAATTCAAAGAGAATTCCACCTTCCCACAAACCGTCTGATCTGTGACATGCCCACGAGGTGGAACTCGACATTAGCAATGCTGCAGCGTCTGCACAAGCAGCAGAGGGCCATCAATGAGTACCTGTGTGAGTATGGCACAAGGACAGGTTCAGGTCAACTTGTTTCCCCCCCCCCGCAGTGGGTGACGATCAAGGATGCATGCACTGTACTGTTACCATTTGAGGAGGCAATGAGAATGGTGAGCATGGACAGTGCATGCATCAGTGACACAATTCCTTTAGTGTTCCTGCTGGAGCACACTCTGCGGGGAATTATAGATGTGGCTCTAGAGGCAGAGCAGTGGGAGGAAGAGGAGGCCTTCCCTAGCTCTCCGCATTCCAGCGGGTCCTACTCAGATCAGACAGGAGGAGGATGAGGAGGAGGAGAAATATTTAAGTAGTGGGGGCATTGAAGGTGGGGATTCCTCAAGGGAGGGTTTTGTGTGCCCAGAAACAGAAGGGCTAGTGCGTGGCTGGGAGGAGGAAGTGCACGATACGGTCATCCTCATTCACCAGGAAGACTCGGAAGCTAATGCCACCTCCAACCTATGCTGCATGGGCTCCCTAATGATGCAAAGCCTGCTAAAGGACCCCAGGATTCGTGCTATCAAGGAGAGGGATCATTACTGGTTGGCAACCCTTCTTGATCCACGATACAAGGGGAAAGTTGCAGAGCTCATCCTGCCTGCACAGAGGGAGCAAAGGATGAAAAATCTTGTGGACGCTCTAAAGTGACACTTGTGTAACACCTTTCCAGGCACTGGTAGGTTACCAAGTGCTGACACACATGCTTCTGAGGCTGCGGGTGATCAGAGGAATAGTGGTGAAGGCCAGGGCCGCTTGACTGATGCTTTTTAAAAAAAAATTAGTCCTTGACGCCCAGGGACGTCAAATGTAGGCACCCATTGCCAGCGTCTTCACCATATGGTGCAGGACTACCTAGGGGCAAGTGCAGACCTGGATACCTTTCCAGCAGATGATCCACTGGCTTACTGGGTGTTGAGATTGGATCACTGGCCAGAACTTAGCCAATATGCTATGCAGCTACTAGGTTGCCCTTCATCTAGCGTGCTTTCTGAAAGGACGTTCAGTGCTGCTGGAGGTTTTGTCACAGACAAAAGAGTGCGTCTGTCCACCGACTCTGTAGACCGGCTGACATTTATAAAAATGAATCAGTCCAGGATCAGCAGCTATCAATTCCCTGATGCTGAAGTAATGGAATAGATCAGGGATGTCCTCTTCTGCATTCACAAAACCTCCAGCACTGAACTCTTCCACAATACCACAAAAGGGTTACGGTGTGAAGGCACTTGCTGCCATGAAAGGCACAATATTTGGCTGCACTGACGCCTGTGCCAGATTTATATCATTTTAATTTTTTGAACCGCAGGGTCCACCCCTGCACTCTTCCACAATACCACAGAGGGGTTACTGTATGATGATACTTGCTGGCCTGGCAGTCTTGCAACAAAGGCAGAATACCAGATGCATATTTTTTTAATATAGGACCGCAAGGTTCACCCTTGCATTCTTCCACAATACCACAGAGGAGTTACTGTATGATAGTACTTACAGGCCTGGCACCAAAAGCACAATATTTGGGTGCACTGCCACTGACGCCTGTATCAGATTCATATCCTCAGACTGGTTACGGTGTGACGGCACTGTTGGGGACGCTATAGGACCAATTTTAAAGCATCTATTGTTACTTTCATCCAAAGCCTGCATAAGTTTCACAATAATTTAGCCAAAAAATCAGTAAACTTTTTCTGCGTGTACGAAAATGTCTCCTCTTTTCATACAGACTGCCGCCCCAAGCAGTTGTTTATGGATAGATTAAAGGAAAAGCATTTACCGTCATATGAAACGTAATTTTTTTGTTTTTAAGTGTTTCTATACATCCTAGAAATCCACCACTTCACAGGCAGGTTATGGGGACCTCCTAGGCACGATATTTGAAGGAATTTTTGGTTTTTATTTTTAACCCTTATTTCATGGAAAACTCACTGTCCCTTTAAAAACGTTTTTTTTTTTACTTTTTGTCCCTGTTTCCTGTTCCCCAGGGCACTACCCAGACCCCCATACACCTTTTATGGCAAATATGTAGCATATACGCCCTCTTGGAGGGCACTCTAAAAACCGAATTTTCAGTCCCATTGACTTGCATTGGGTTCGAGTTCAGGTTCGATTTCGGACCCGAATATATACGAAGTTCGTGTTCGAGCTCGAACTGAACTCGGGGGGGTGTTCAGCTCATCCCTAGTCATATGTCGCCTCAAGCACGTGTGTTCTGTCACTCACAAATTTCTAAGCATTTAGTTTATTAGAGTACTGTTTCTTTAATTGAGCGGCCATTACTGATGCCATGCAGTACAGTTACTTCCTGGTAGAGCCAGATTCAACCAGCATAGCTACCAGTGAGTCAAGCAGAAAGCAAGCTCCACAGTTCTGTTACACAGGCCTTCTG